>JALIGW010000004.1:12442405-12582405 GCA_023053685.1 Diadophis punctatus similis | reverse complement strand
ATTCCTCCCCTTTGAGACAGGGCTGTTTAATTTTGACATAGATGGCTTCTTTGACCCCTCTTTCAAACCAGTGGTCCTTTCTATCCAAAATTTAGCCTTTGCTGTCTTCAAAAGAGTTGCCTTTGTCTTTTAAACACAGATGGACTGCTGAATCTTGATGGATTTGTTCTCCTATTATTTTATTATTATTTTGTGAGATTTATATACCGCCTCACAGTGCAAGCACTCTCTAAGCGGTTTACACCAGTAAGCAATGTATATTTATATTGTCCCCAACAATCTGGGTCCTCATTTTACCTACCTCGGAAGGATGGAAGGCTGAATCAACCTTGAGCCGGTGAGATTTGAACCGCTGACCTGAGGATCACAGTCAGCTAAAGTGACCTGCAGTACTGCCTCTAACCGCTGCGCCACCTCGGCTATGTTGAGCAATACATTTATGAAGTGGTTGTTTTGAAGGAATTGATTTGGACTAGAGGCAGAACTGTCATTCTAAATTAACCCATCTTTCAATGTATCTATGTATAATGCTTCCAGGCTGGTCAAGACAGGGTGAGATAAATTCCAGAGCTTATTGGGTTTGAAAAATAAAAAGAGTAGTCCATTTTTGGGAGGGAATAATTATACTCAAGCTTGGATTTAGAGCATAGAATTATATCTGACTCTTGACAAAAATGAGAGGCCAAACTTTTATCTTTCTCTTTTGTCCAATTTTCCTCAGGCAAACATTCTTGGAGGGAATTCTTTTACATCATTTCAGTTCTTCAAAATCTTCATTCCAAGCTGCATTTGCTTGTCAGATAACTACAGAAAGTTGGTGTTATCATCAAAAGTGAACAGTGGAAAGATATTTTTTACCCTCCAAATGATCTACTTTTAAGATTCCCATATTTTCCAATGTAGATGAGAGAGAAGGAGGGAGAGAGAGGGAGGGAAGGAGGGAGAGAAGGATGGAAAGGGAGGGGGGAGGAAGAGAGGGAGGGATAGAGAGAGGGGGAAGGAAAGGGAAAGGGAAGGAGAGGGAGGGAGGGAGGGAGGGAGGGAGAGAGAGAGAGAGAGAGAGAGAGAGAGAGAGAGAGAGAGAGAGAGAGAGAGAGAGAGAGAGAGAGAGAGAGAGAGAGTAACTAAGCCTAGAATGCCTTTTTTTAAAATAGTCTCTCAAGTTGTTAAATATGCCTTAAAAAGAGAGAAATGTCCTTTTAGGTTTTTAAAATCTGTTTTCTGCAAAGAGTAAAATCTGTCATAGGTCATCTACCATGAAGCTTAGGTTTGAATCCTTGACCCAAATTGAGACTGACCCTCTTTGCTATTTTGTAGTGTAAGCCAGCACGAGTCAAACAAACAATGTCTTTGCAATATCAACCAGTCTGTTAGGCTAAAAACACAAAACTTGAACAGCATCTTTTGTTGACGATGGCACTGCATTTTCTGAAATACCTCAGCCTTGGGCGAAAACTTGAGGACTCTTTAAAAGCATGAAATCTACACAATTCAATGTATAATTGGAGGCTTCGGCCTATAAGACGTGTCTAGAGATGTTGGCTAAGACAACGATTTTGGACAAGAGGGTGCGTGCTGACGAGTTGTTTGAACTTTGTCCCCTTGTTTTTCACGATGGTTTTGACAACCTGCAGGCTATGATCATGTATTTAGGACATAAACCTACAATCTTTGATTTTTATTTAGGAGTATTTCATCCACAGTCAGTTTTATCATTGTGTTTAGTCATGACGCTGAATTTCTGGATGGTTTGGTTGATAATATTAGCAAGTTAGGCTTTCCAGACCAACGTCGGAGATCCCAAAAGATGAAAATAGCTACAGATATGCCTGGAATCAGCACCTCAGTTGATACTATTGGTAGGATTCAAATAATTTAACAACCGGTTCGCCCAGGGTCAAGTTGGCTGCCGTGGGAGGCGTGGCCCAAACTGACCCTGGGCGAACTGGTTGTTAAATAACTCACCCATCCTGCTATCAAAGTGGATCCTGGGCGCTGCCCTGCCATGGAGAAACAGGCAACGAAGTGGCGGGCGCGAAGGAAGGAGGAGGAGCAGTGAGAAGAAAGAGGGAAACCGGCCTTCTCCTTCCCTCACGCCAGCTGCTCCATTGCTGTTTCTCCATTGCAGCTCAGTGCCCAGGATCCACTTTGATAGCAGGGTGGATGGGTAATTTAACAACTAGTTCGCCCAAACCGGTGCGAACTGGCTGAATCCCACCACTGTACTACTCTTTCCATACTGCAGCATTCTTTATTTCTAATTATAAAAACACACATTGCATTTAAAATGCCCCTGGCCAAATAAATTATACTTCCAGTGCATCTTGAACACATTTTTTTTTTAAAAAGTATAAACCCTTTCTGACAGTTCTGCTATAATTCCTATAAAAGGAGGAAAGAAGGTCACCGGAGGTTCACTTTCAAGAATTTCTTGATTTATTTTATTTAAATCTTTATAGGCCATCTTTAGGATTAAAATTCTTCCAAGGCAGCTTCCAATAGTCAACATAAAATACAAATAAACTTCAAGTAAAGCAAGCAGGAATAAGAGCCAATGATAATAATAACAATAAACCATCTGGCTCAGTACAGGATTTACAAATAGGAAGGCTGCAGAAATTATCTAATGCTCAGACTCCCCACACTGCCAGAACCTGGTTAATCTCCTACTAGGTGATTGGGACCAGAAGTAACTACCTCTAGAGAAGAGATTCAGAATAACAGAATAAGAGAGTTGGAAGGGACCTTATAGGTCATCTAGTCCAACCTGCTGCTCAAGCAGGAGACCCTATTTCTGACAAGTGGCTGTCCAGTCTCTTCTTGAAAGCCACCAGTGATAAAGCACTCACAATTGTGAGGGAAAGCCGTTCTGCTGGTTGATTGTTTTCACTCTCAGAAAATTTCTCCTTATTTCTAGGTTGAATCTCTCCTTGATCAGTTTCCATCCATTGTTTCTTGTTTTGGCTTCTGGTGCTTTGGAAAATAGGTTGTCCCCTTCCTCTCTGTGACAGCCCCTCAAATATTAGAATACTGCTACCATGTCACCCCTGTGTCAGGCCTGGAAGCCATCTTGAGCATTGGGTCTTCAGGCCTGCCACATTTAGGACTGTGGGAAACTGGGAGGGGGGATTGCATGGAGCTGGGGGAGATACGTAGTCATAACAACATTCCTTTCTTTGAGAGTCAAGGCCACTCTGCCCTGCACCTGGAGGGGTGTAACTAGGAGGCATCTCCAGATGGGACGGTGCATTGATTGGACCATGTGATGGACATGTGGGTGCTGGGGCAGGGGCTTCACTTTTCTTTTGGGTGGGGCAAACCGGAAGCTTTCGGATTCGGGTTTTCCCAGATGTGCCAATATGGCATTTCTAATAAAATGGAACTTTGAGGAAACTCAAGCCTCGGAGTTTTCTTTCGTTGGGGGTGTTACTTGGAACCCTGACATCCTGGTTCTTCAGCTGACTGCTAGCTGCAGTTCAGCTATTCAAATCTCACCGGCTCAAGGATGACTCAGCCTTCCATCCTTCTGAGGTCGGTAAAATGAGGACCCAGATTGTTGGGGGCAAGAGGCTGACTCTGTAAACCGCTTAGAGAGGGCTGTAAAGCACTATGAAGCGGTATATAAGTCTAAGTGCTATTGCTATTTCTATTCATATGTTTTAGCCTCCAGTCCCCTAATTAGCTCTGTTGTTCTTCTCTGCACTCTTTCTAGAGTCCCTACATCTTTTTATAATGTGGTGTCCAAAACTGGCTGAAGTATTCCAGGTGTGGCCTTACTAAGGCTTTATAGAGCGGTACTAGTACCTCAGTACTAGTATTCCTGGGGAGAAGAAAAATTTCTATTGGGAAGGGAGAAATTATTCAAAGAGGAAGGGTTAATTGCCTTCCTTCCTTCCTTCTTACGATGCTACAGCTTTATGGGAAATCAGTTCAACGCTTATTCAGCACAGGTCACACTACTGTAACAGTGGCCCCAAACATCTGTCTCTCAGATTACATTAGAGGTTTATTTAAATGAGTTTTGCCAAAATTGCTTATAAACATTTTGTTTCCATAAGAACCTCTTGTGGGGAGGGGCAAGAAAATAAAGGAGTATATGTGTGACATTCTCGCGCTTAAGAAAGACGCGAGGTTTCGGAACATTTCAGCACCTTTATTCTATATTCCCTAGAACTAATACGGACTGCCAGCAGGCTGCAGGGAAGCCATTTTAAAGGCTTCCCTGAAGTCGGCTGGCCACTGATAGGCATTTAAAGTTCCCACCACTGTGCTAACCAATCAGCGGCGGCTATGCAAATATGTACAACGTCCGTCTGTACGTAACATATGCAATGTGCAAGAGCCAGTTTGGTGCAGTGGCTAGCAATCAGAAGACTAAGAGTTCTAGTCCCTCTTAGGCAGAAAACCTATCGGGTGACCTTGGGCCAGACAATCTTTGTCAGCCCTAGATAGCAGGCAATGGTAAACACTTCCAAAACATACTGCAAATAAACTGCACAGATTAGTCCATGCAGTTTTCCAGAATAAAAAAATGAGTCAAAGGCAGGCACATACATTCGTGTGTGTGTGTGTGTGTGTGTGTGTGTGTGTGCTCTAACAAAGGTCCACATGCAACATTCAAAGCACACAAACAGGGTGCAAATTTACATTTTGAATGGATTTTTACAAAGGATTATAAATTCTCCAAGCTTACTGCTGCCTGCCTTCAAAAACAGAATGCAAATTTTAAAGAGTTAGAATTTTACAAAATAATTTCATGTCAAAGAAAAACCAGAAAGTCCAGTGGCCTCTTGAAAAAGCACCTTTGGGATAACCAATGAAACGATTTGCCTTCAGAAGTTGTGGGTGCTCCATCACTGGAGGCTTTTAAGAAGAGACTGAACAGTCATGTGTCTGAAACGGTATAGTGTCTCCTGTTTGAGCAATAGCAACAGCATTTAGACTTATATACAGCTTCACAGTGCTTTACAGCCCTCTCTAAGCAGTTTACAGAGTCAGCATATTCCCTCAACACTCTGGGTCCTCATTTTACCGACCACAGAAGGACGGAAGGCTGAGTCAACCTTGAGCTGGTGAGGATCGAAGGAATCAAACTCCTGGCAATGTGAGCAGAATTAGCCTGCCATACTGCATTCTAAGCACTGCGGCACCACGACTAGAAGACCTCCAAGGTCCCTTCCAACTCTGTTACTCTGTTAACTGTTAAGACGCCCATCCTCTTTTCCAACCATTTGAAAAGATGTGCCTCTATTTGTATTTGTATTTGTATTTGTTTATTTGTCAAGCATATATGATTATAAGCAAAGTACAAACAGTAAAACATGATTGAATATATATGTAATATTACAAGCATGAATAAGAGTAAAAGAGGTATGAATATATGGGTACATTAGGACAGGAACGGTAGGCACGATTGTGTGCTTATGCACGCCCCTTACCGACCTCTTAGGAATGGGGTGAGGTCAATGATAGATAATAAGAGGTTGAAGTTTTTGGGGTTTGGGGAAGAAACTACTGAGTCAGGTAAAGTGTTCCAGGCATTGACAACTCTGTTGTTGAAGTCGAATTTTTTGCAATCAAGTCTGGAGCGGTTTACATTAAGTTTGTATCTATTATGAGCTCGTGTATTATTGCGGTTGAAGCTGAAATAGTCGTTAACAGGTAGGACATTGAGGCGGATAACTTTGTGAGCTACACTAAGGTCAGATCGAAGGCGGCGGAGTTCTAAATTTTGAAGTCCCAAAGTTTCAAGTCTGGTTTCATAAGGAATTCTGTTGTGAACAGAGGAATGTAATACTCTTCTTGTGAAGTATCGCTGGACATTCTCAATAGTGTTAATGTCTGATATGAAGTGTGGGTTCCAGACTGATGAGCTGTATTCAAGGATCGGTCTAGCAAATGTTTTGTATGCTCTGGTTAAGAGTACAATGTTACCAGAGAAGAAGCTGCGCAAGATTAGGTTAACCACTCTTAATGCCTTCTTTGCTATGTAGTTGCAGTGGGCTCTGGCACTTAGATTGTTAGAGATGAGTACTCCGAGGTCCTTTACTGAGTGAGGATCATCATCAAGGTCATGATCATTAAGTTTGTATTTGGTGTTTTGATTATTTTTGCCAATGTGTAAAACTGAGCATTTGTTGATAGAGATTGGTAGTTGCCACTTGTTTGACCATTCAAACAAGTGGCAACTACCACTTTTTTAACCACTATCATCCCCGACACCTGCGCTTTATATGTAGCCATGACACAAGTAGGGAGTGGCCAAAATTGTCTTAACCACCAATAGTTTCCCCTCTCAACAATACAACCAGTGTGTAGGAGGGATTTTCAAAACTGCAAGAATGGAAGGAAATGATGAACTTCCTTCTCCATCTCTGGGCTGATCTCATTACCGATCAGCACCCCTTCCCTAGCAGAAGCCATCTGCATTTGAAAAACCTGAACATTCAGTGCAGAAAGACACTCACGTCACAGGAGGTTTGGCTTCACATCTGAAGCATTTGTCAGCGTTAATGCTGCAAATTCTTGGCACAGCCTTATTATTCTTGTAGTCTTGCATTAAGGATCAGCACAATTGGCTCCCAAGTGGAGCGAAGATCTGCCAAGTCTGCTGCTTATTAAGCCCACTGAAGTCTGCACCCACCTTCACCTCTCATTTGACAAATTTCTCTAGGCAGCAGCAGATATAAATGGCCCCGAGATAGGTCAGCACTTAGTACCACTCCTTGATAGCCACCTCCCAAGTTAGATGATCCAAATGATTTGAGGTTTGCAAAGATTTGATAATCTAATTGCAACCCATCTAATTGCAAACAATTGCAACCAGCCTACTGTCAGCATCCAGCTTGTGTATCCAAATAAAAATCCAGGATCATTTCAGTTCTGAGCTACGTGCCTCTTCGTTTCAACTTGTCACCTGCCTTCCACTGAGGATCTGAACACTGCAAGAACCAGGCAGAGGACTGAGAAAATATCTACAGACTCCTCACATCCTGGACATAAAGTGTTTCAACTTCTCCCTTCTGGATGCCGCTATAGGGCATTGCATGCCAAAACAATTAGACACAAAGATAATTCCCCCCCCCCTCTGTGCCATTATTCTGTTGAACCAGGGGCGGGTTCCTATTTTTTTTACTACCACTCTGTGGGTGTGGCTTATTTTGTGGGTGTGGCTTGCCAGCTATGTGACTGGGTGGGCGTGGCTTCTCAGACTGCTGAAGGGAGGGGAACTGATATAGGTCCTGCCGCCCATTCCCCCTCCCCTCAGCAGCTCAAGAAGTCTCAAACGTGCAAAAATGCCTAGGATCATCACTGCATGTTCGTGGCTTCTTAGACTGCTGAAGGGAGGGGAATGGAGATAGCTCCTGCCACCCATTCTTTCAGCATCTCACGCGCTCCCTCAGCCATCCTCCCCTGTTTGGACTCACTGTGGGGTAGGAAGGCAGCGCATGAGCAGTGCCAGAAACTTGGCTTCTGGGCATGCACAGAAGAAAATATTAAAAAAAATTAATTTTTTTAAAAAAAATGGCGACACCCAGGCACCAGCAACCGACCGCACCGGTACTGTAACGTCACCAGCGGGCCGCCACCGGTGCTATAGAGTGGACCGCACTGGTAGGAACCCACCACTGTGTTGAATTCCAAATTCACACAGCACAGTCTTAGGCCTAAAGATATTTACCCAATAGGGCTGCATTGATATTATCCTTCTCATCTTCTTATCTTTCTCATCTCCTCATCTTTCCTACTACCTTCTCCTATTAGTATCTATGATTATCACTTGTTATATCTTATAATTAATGCTTGTAACTATGATCTATGGTATATGACCATGATGGCGAACCTATGGCACATGTGCCACAAGTGGCACGCGGAGCCATATCGGTGGGCACACGAGCTCAGGTCCAACTTGAAACGCGCCATTTCTGGCTTCCAGTGGGCCTCTGGGGGGGAGGCTGTTTTCACCCTCCCCAGGCTTCTAGAAAGGCTCTGAAGCCTGTGAAGAGCAAGAAAAAAAAACGGAACTTCCGATCCAACCGGAAGTTGCTAAACGGAATGTTTCCGGCCTCCGGAGGACCTCCGGGGGGATGGGGAAGGCCGTTTTCGCCCTCCCCAGGCTCCTAGAAAGGCTCTGGAGCTTGGGGAGAGCACAAAAAAACGGGCCTTCTGGTTTAACCAGAAGTTGGCAAATGGGCCATTTTCTGCCTCCAGAGGGCCTCCAGGGTGGTGGTGGAGAAGGCCATTTTTGCCGTTCCAGGCTCCTAGAAAGGCTCTGAAGCCTGGGGAGAGCGAAAAATGGGCATGCCATCGCATACCGGGAGTGGGGTATGTGTGTCATGCACGCATTCGCAGGGGGCGCATGGAATTATGGGTATGAGTGCACGCGTGACTCCACCACGTTCCCCCCTTTTGGCACGCGAACCAAAAAAGGTTCGCCATCATTGGTATATGACCTATCACTTTGTTGTTATATGTACACTGAGACCTTATGCACCGGAGACAAATTCCTTGTGTGTCCATTCACACTTGGCCAATAAAGAAGTCTATTCCGTTCCATTCCATTCCATTCCATTCCATTCCATTCCATTCCATTCCATTCCATTCCATTCCCTATCCTATCCTATCCTATCCTATCCTATCCTATCCTATCCTATCCTATCCTATCCTATCCTATCCTATCCATTATTCCATTCCATTCCAACACCACTATTCCATTCCACTCCCATGATAGGGCAAAATGGAACCCAGCCGAATACTAGCTTAGCTTCCACACAGTGTAATTGATATTGCCCATCTCAGATCTATCTTTGGATGGGTGAAAAGGAGCGGTAGCACTAGTAAGAAAGATACAGGGAGTCCTCAATTCATGACCACAATTCGGACCAGAATTTCCATTGCTAAGCAAGGCAGTTGTTAAATAAGTTGTGCTTGATTTTATAACCTTTTTTGTCATGTTTGTTAAATGAATGACTGAAGTTGTTAAGTGAATACAGCTTCTTTCATCGACTTTGCTAGTAGGAAGATGGCTAGAAATGGTGATCACATGACTTTGGGATGCTTCAACTATCATAAATACACACCAGTTGTGCCAAGTTCCCGAATTTTGACCACATGACCATGGGGATGGTGCAATGGTCATAAGAATCAGTCATAATAATAAACGATAATAAATCATCATTACTTTTTCCAGGGCCATTGTAACTTCAAATGGCTACTACACAAATGGTTGTAAATCAAGGACTACCTGTATCGAGGCTTACTCCAAGCTTGACAGAGGGGAACCGTGCCAAAGGTCCACTGGACTTTGATATAACAACCTTAATATCTGCTAGTGTAATTTCTTCACACTAAACCTGAAATCTGGGTTAACAAAGCTTAATTGCTATTTTGCCATGATATGATGGCTTAATGTGATGTCCTAGGTCACCAAATGTATTAGGAAAATGGCACGTTTTCCACAACACATGAAATTACAACCAATCTTCCTTTCAGTCTATCTTACTGTTTCTCAACCTTTGCCCGTTTACGATGTGTGGACTTCACCTCTCAGGATGCTGGTTGGGGGATTCCGGGAATCGAAGTCCATACATCTTAAAGTGCCCTAGGTTGAGAAACACTGACCTGAATGTTAGGTTTGTACAACCCAATCCTGTATTGAATTGTAGTTAGAAATTGAAAGGATTTACAAAAAGATAGTACTGTATTACACCACAAGGACGGACAACCCACAGATCAGCTAAGGGCCCCCAGCTCCATCTTTGCAACTCAAAATCACTGATTTTAGGAAAGTGCCCCCCCCTGTTAATTCTAACAAAGATACTGAGTGGGTGTGTAAAAGGCCTGCAAAGATTAATACCTTGATTAAACTGTAGCTTCTCTACAAATCCTGTCTAAAGATCGAATAAAATATTAAATACTCCCACTCCTTCCAGCATCCTAGAGTCACTGTGCATGCTCCCTACATCCATCACAGATTGAAAAAAGCAGGTCCCCCAGCAGTAAAAATGACATGAGTCTCAAGAAAGAAAGAAAGAAAGAAAGAAAGAAAGAAAGAAAGAAAGAAAGAAAGAAAGAAAGAAAGAAAGAAAGAAAGAAAGAAAGAGAGAGAGAGAGAGAGAGAGAAAGAGAAAAAGAAAGAAAGAAAGAAAGAAAGAAAAAGAGAGAGAGAGAGAGAGAAAAGAGAGAGAGAGAGAAAAGAGAGAGAGAGAGAAAGAGAAAGGGAAAAAGAAAAAGAAAAAGAAAAAGAAAAAGAAAGAAAAAGATAGAGAAAGAAAGAAAAAATTACCGTACTGTACATCTGCTTTACAAGAAGGAAAAGTGAAGCTCAGGTAACAATCTTTGCATCTCAGGGCATCCTGGTTTTGACAGCCCTCTAGCCAATAGTCCACAATGCTTTTTATCTAGGGTTCATCTGGGTTTTGTAAAGAGCACATTCCAGCAAGAAACAAAAGCCATAAAGAGACTGCTTCAAAGCAAATGGCTTGGCTATGGAGATAAAGAACACATTTTTCCCCCCTGACAAAGTTAGCTTTCCCATGATAGGCTTGGGATCAGCAGTGTGGTTCAGAAGCGATAAACAGTGAACAGCAATAACAAAAAATTGTGTAAACCTCATTTCGCTGATGCTTAAAGCTTTGCTCAAGGGAAGTGAAATCAATTTCTCAATTTTTAAGCAGAATGAATCTGGTAGCATGCTGGGAAGGTGTGTCTGGAATACAGTTATGTTAAGGTCTATATTTTTTATTGGCTAATAAAGATAAATTCAATAGCAGTATTTTACTCATTAGCAGTCTATTTAGTTTGGTTTAGAAATTTTAAGGCCTGATTTTAGTTATCGAGATCTGGAATCTCTTCTAAATTAAGAAAAAAACCCCTCCCTCTCAGATTCTTTTAACCTTTGTATCTGCCTTGCACTGCAGAGACGTTTTTAAAGATTTCTTTGTGAAAACTGCTTTTCCACTCTCTCTCTCCATCAACCCTCCCCACCCATACTCTGCTGGGTCAACAGTGCAATTTTACTCAAGCTGACCTATCTCTGGGAGTCATCCAGTGGTGGGTTCCTACCAGTGCGGTCCACTCTATAGCACCGGTAGCGGCCCGCTGATGACATCACAGTACCGGTGCGATCAGTTGCTGGTGCCTGGGTGCCGCCATTAAAAAAAATTGTTTTTAAATTTTTTTAAAAAAATTTTCTTCTGCGCATGCCCAGAAGCCAAGCTTCCTGCACTGCGCATGCACTGCCTTCCTACCCAACAGTGAGTCCAAGCAGGGGAGGATGGCTGAGGGAGCACGTGAGGCGCTGAAAGAATGGGCGGCAGGAGCTATCTCCATTCCCCTCCCTTCAGCAGTCTGAGAAGCCACGAACGCGCAGTGATGATCCCAGGCATTTTCGCATGTTCGAGGCTTCTCGAGCTGCTGAGGGGAGGGGGAATGGGTGGCAGGAGCCTAGGATCATTGAATGGGGAGAAGCATTCAGTCTGGGCGGAGCCTCCTAGAAGAACCGCTGCCGTGGTCTTGCTGTTCCCGCTGCGGGGGGCTGCATTGCGGGTGGGCAATGCCTCCCCGCTTCTCCGGCCCCTGCCAAGCTCCCGAGGCCCACGCCCACCCAGTCACATGGCTGGCAAGCCACACCCACAAAATAAGCCACGCCCACAGAGCGATAGTAAAAAAATTAGGAACCCGCCCCTGGAGTCATCATACATCCATAGACCAGAGAAGACCATCATGGAGGCCTCATAAGCCTTGATCAGTTAAGTCAGGCTGTTGAATCCCCTTGTAGATAGGACTTGTGTATAAAATTAATGCAAAGCGAAATACCTGGGCATGCTTGTTCATTTGTATGAAATGCTAAGGTGTTCTAGTTTAGTCTAGATACTCTTTCTAGAGCAGGGGTGGCCAAACCGTGGCGCATGCGCCAAACGTGGTGCATTGGATGATTACAAGTGGCGCATTGCATCCTTGTGCCTACTTTTTAAAAACTGAATCCATCTTAATATTTTCAACACCAAAGTGATCTCAGTTCAATTTGTACAGCCTTCGGTAATGTTCAACTTCTCGGTGTCTGAAACTTAGAATGGAACTTGTGAGATGTTACTTTAGGCGGGTTTACAAACGTACGAATATTTTTATCGGTGTTGCCATTGCGCGTTCCTGCTCAAACGATCGCAAACACCGCGCACTAGCAACACATGATGTGTTTGAAGTCACGTGCGAATGAGCGGCGAGCGTTCGATATGGTCAGTCAGTTCTGATGAGCCATCGTGGCGTGGAGTTTGAAGCAGTGTTTTATTGAGTGTACTAGTGTGGTTTTTGTATTGAGAGTGATTGAAAGACAGATTCAAGATTAAATATATATTACATTTGTCAAATTTTGAAATGGTGTAAATTAATTAATTGAATTGCGTGATTGAGTTATTCCTTTTCCTCCCTTAAGCAAAGCAGATCCTACCCCAGTGATGGCGAACCTTTTTTCCCTTGGGTGCCGAAAACGCGTGCGCGCGTGCTGTCACGCACGTGTGAGTGTCCACACCCATAATTCAATGCCTGGGGAGGGTGAAAACGGCCTCTCCCGCCGCCGCAGAGGCCCTCTGGAGGCCGGAAATGGCCCATTTCCCGACTTCCGGTGGGCCTGGTAGGCCCGTTTTTCATCCTCCCCAGGCTCCAGAGGCTTCCCTGGAGCCTGGGGAGGGTGAAAACACCCCCTTGGAGGCCCTCTGGAAACCTAAAATGCCCTCACAGCCTCCACACGAGCTAAAAATCATCTGGCCGGCATGCACATTCATGCTGGAGTTGAGCTAGGGCAATGGCTTGCGTGCCGGCAGATATGGCTCCGCGTGCCACCTGTGGCACGCGTGCCATAGGTTCGCCATCACTGTCCTACCCCTATCCCTATTTTACAACCCCAAACATGAAAGTAAGAAGGTAAAAATCGTGCTTGAGTTGTATGGCGCATCTGAACTCGTCTGTGAAAAAATTGGCGCATGGTATGCTTAAGGTTGGCCACCACTGTTCTAGAGGCTCAACATCTTTTTTGCATGGTTACCATGATGTAAAAAAGAGGTGGAGACTCTAGAAAGAGTGCACAGAAGAGCAACAAAGATGATTAGGGGACTGGAGGCGAAAGCAAAGAACAGTTGCTGAAATTGGATAAGCCTAGTTTAATTGTTTCAACTTCTACCCTCAAAATGACGCAATAGGGCACTGCACACCAGAACAACTAAACACAAGGACAGTTTCCCCCCAAATGCCATCACTCTGCTAAACAACTAATTCCCACAACACTGTCAAACTATTTACTAAGACTGTATTACTATTATTCTTCTCATCCTTCTTATTACCTATCTCCTCCCACTTATGACTATAACCATGTTGCTTGTATCTTTACAATTTATATTGTTTTTATTTGTTTCCTAGTACGATTTGATTGCTTATTTAGTATCCTATGACTATCACTAAGTGTTGTATCTTATGATTCTTGATGAATGTATTTTTCCCTTTTTTCCTTTTATGTAGACTGAGAGCATATTGCACTAAAGACAAATTCCTTGTGTGTCCAATCACACTTGGCCAATAAAGAATTCTATTCTATTCTATTCTATTCTATTCTATTCTATTCTATTCTATTCTATTCTATTCTATTCTATTCTATTGAAAAGGACTAGGGATGACATGATAGCAGTGTTCCAATATCTCAGGGGTTTCCACAAAGAAGAGGGAGCCAAGCTATTCTCCAAAGCACCAGATGGCAGGACAAGAAGCAATGGGTGGAAACTAATCAAGGAAAGAAGCAACCTAGAACTAAGGAAAAAAATTTCATGACAGAACAATTAAACAGTGGAACAACTTGCCTCTAGAAGTTGTGAATGCTCCAACACTGGAAGTTTTTAAGAAGAAATTGGACAACCATTTGTCTGAAATGGTATAGGGTTTCCTGACTGAACAGGGGATTAGACTAAAAGACCTCCAAGGTCCCATCCAACTATTCTATTCTATTCTATTCTATTCTATTCTATTCTATTCTATTCTATTCTGTTCTGTTCTGTTCTGTTCTGTTCTGTTCTGTTCTATGCCATGCCATGCCATTCTAGTTCATGACAGGAAAAAGGTGGTGGGTTAAAAGGGAACTGACCCCTCCTGGTGATCAAGGTTTGGACAGTTTGATCCCTTTGCTTAGCTGGTGGGACCAAGGAGTGGCTAGACTGTTTCTTCCATTTAGAACCGGGGGTGGGGGTGGGGAAGACTGCAGTTTATACATTAGCAATTATGCAGGTTAGGGCAGCAAGATGCAACTTGAGGCTTTTATTCTCTAGGAGGTCCAAGCATGCCAATTGAAAGACCATTTGTACACCTTTCGTTCTCACCCAATGCTGTAATATGAAACATGGATGCTGGAGCTTCCTTTTACTCCCTCCTATTTCTTGATCTGTAGGCTTTCATTACACATATACAGGTGGTTCTCAACCTACAAGGTCAGAAGTGTGAAAAACGGTCATGAGTCACTTTTTCCCCAGCGCTGTTGTAACTTCAAACGGCCACTAAACAAACTTCCGTAGGTTGAGGATTGCCTATATCTCGTTGACACCTTTTGGAAAGCGAATGCTGCTGGAGAACATTAGCCTTCGGCTTGATCCAGCATAGTTCTTACATGTATCTTCAGCTGACAAGGAGCATCGCTCTATTCTTTTTTTGGACTGCCATTTCGTTTGACCTTGAATTCTTATTTTTTCCGCTTGGAGAAACACCCACCTTCTCTGTGGTCTAAAGTGGAAGAACCCAGGAACAACTAATCTGTTGTTTATGTGAGATTGTCCTTGGTTCCTTTTAAAACCATGTGTTTAATCAACACTCTTCATTTATTTTACTATAAAAGAATGAAGGCAAGCTTAAGTGGCGTGGCTTGCCCATATTCTTGAGTTAGCGTGTAGCATCTCAAGGATTCCAGGATGCTATTTTTGCATCACTCCCGTTCTTGAAGTTATGGAAATAAATTCCATCATGACCAGAAATTCGGGAGGCCTGTGTTACGGAAAAAATCGAGAGATGCCAGGGGAATTTCTCTCACATCATCCTTCCCTCTTTTTCTTCTTCTGTGGAACTAGAAAAGAATTCTCTGGTTATATGGAAAGGAAGAGGAAATTTCTGTTCAGAAACATTCTGTTTTAACGGAGTTCTCAAATCTGCCAGCTGGCTCAGCATTAAACTACTGTTTCACCCACACCTTTTGGAACTGGAATCGAAATTAAATGCAAGAAATTTTACATAGGAAGATAGTGGCAAGCCTAAACGTATCTTTCATAGCGACCCTTGAAGTATTTAGTCATTTCCAGAGTAATTTTTGTCTGCTTTAACATTTTGTAAGATATGAAACAGGAACCATGCAACCTCAGAACAGTAGGATACAAAATATCCATCTTTGAATATTTGGGAGGATCTGTTTTTAAAAATTCAATATATCTGACAACTGAGTTAACCAAAAATACCTTTGAGGGTTTAAGGTCTGCTGTTCCTCTAGCCAGATTTTAGGAAGTCTACTGGCTTCCATCTGAGTCATTTTTAGTTAGTAGGCTACCGCCCTAGTGATTGTATAGGTATACAGTGAAAAATGTCCCAATTCAGCTCTGACAGCTGCCGCGGAAGTGGAATTATTTACCCCCAGCATCCTCCTTAACAAATTATTTTGAGTTCTCTCCAATATGAGGGCCTCTGAAAGACCCCAGATTTCAGCACCATAGGTATTTTTTTTTTTGCTGGGAACCAGAATTAAATAACAAAAACTGTCAAAAAAGATGCAGATTGTGATCATGTGTTCGTGTGGGTTGCTGCAAACAGCTATAAAGGTGAGCCAGTTGTGAAGTGCCCAAAATGCGATCACCTGATTCCTTATTTCAGCACAATGATTCTCAACCTTGGGAACTTTAACAGACTTCAACTCCCAGAATTCTCCAGCCAAGTTGGCCACAGCTGTGAATTCTCGATGCTGAAACTCACAGAGGCTGAGATATGGTATAACTAGATTCAACCTTCAAGCTAATCCATAATATCATCTGTTTGTGACTTAGCATATTATGGAGACCCTGTTCTACATATTATGTAGACCCAGGCACTTTAGTTTGTTCAATAAATCATTATTAAAAGATAGCTTACCATGATGCAATTCGGATTGATTCTTCAGAGTACTAAATCTTTATATTTAAATGTATGTTTTGAATCTATTTACTGGCATAAGGATACATTTATTTTGCTTTATTTTAAATTAATGAACTCTAGTTTTTACAGAGTCTGTTCCTTTTTCTAATAATGCTTTAGTTACTGTATACTTTTTTCTTGTTTTTATGTTTACATGTGAATGTATTGTATTGTTAGTTTGGGCAGACAAGTCAGATTTAGGCATTCATTGTTAATCACAGTGACAGCAAAATGATCAAATATGAGTGTCAGGACATCACAATACAGGGTCAAATCTCTGTAGGGTTTTATATGTTGATATAGCTGTGCTATATTCTTAGGTAAAGTAATATCTTTTCAGAAAAGTAAGCAATCTAATGAATGTAAGCAATCTAATAAAGTATGGCGTTAAATGTTGTCTAAGTCAGTGGCTCCCAACTTTTGGGCACCAGGGACTGGTTCTGTGGGGAGGTTTTTCCACGGACTGGAGGGGGCGTGGTTTTGTGTGCAGCCGGCATCTCGCGGATTGGGTTTTGCTGGTGCCAGTCCATGGACTGGGAGTTGGGGACCCCTGGTCTTGAAAGACTTAACAATGGACAGTTAGAAGAATGAAGGGAAGGTCTAAATGAAAACAAAAGTGTACATTCACATGACTTAATATGTTTATTTTGCTTGGAGTCCCAAATGAACTGTTCTGTTTGGAAAGAAGCAAGGTTTTTCACTGATTTTTTTTTTTAAAGACTGATGAAGAAGTTCAGTGTTTGCAGTGAAGATCGAAATACTGCCAAGTTTCCACTCAGGATACAGATGTGGTTATTTAAAAGGAACACCAAAGGAGGAATTGCTGAATCAAGATACGTCTTATATAGACTCCTAGCCACACAAAGAAATATATTAAAAAGTTTGCTCTTCGCTTCCATCTAGTCATCATTCTGATTCTTGCAACCTAGATCTGTTGGTGTAATTAAACTGGTTTGTAGGGTGGAATGAGGTGGTAGTGTATAACATAACTGCTAAGTCTGTTAAAACTGAAGATTTCTCTTATGCATGCTGGACTTCTTTTTCATATTGTATCTGCTTAGTCAGCCATAGCAGTTTTCATAATTCATTTATTGTATTTTATTTTATTTGTTTGTCACACATGTACAAGAAAGTAGGTATTGGTATAAACATAAACATTAGCAAAGTAGGTACAGGTAAATTAGGCAATAGGACAGTTGGAAAGGGATGGTAGGCACAGTGGTGCGCTTATGCACGCCCCTTACAGACCTCTTAGGAATGGGGAGAGGTCTACTGTAGACAGTCTAAGGTTAAAGTTTGGGGGGTTTGGGGAAGAAACCGCAGAGTCAGGTAGTGCATTCCAGGCATTGATCACTCTGTTGCTGAAGTCGTATTTTCTGCAGTTGAGTTTGGAGCGGTTTACATTAAGTTTGAATCTATTGTGTGCTCGTGTATTATTGTGGTTGAAGCTGAAGTAATCATTGACAGGTAGGACATTGTGGGTGGCCTGCTTATAAGAAATGGATTCTTGGGTTGGCTCTTCTCTTCCTAGTTGTTGTTTGCATCTTATTCTGCCTTAGGCAATGTAGGTGGTTTGAAGAAGGGATAGCAGATGACACTGATTGGTGACAAAAAAGCAGTGATGGTGCCGAGCAGGGAAATGAGGATTGGTGACACTGTTGGTGAGAAGGAGAAGACATGGAAGGAGAAGGGCTTAGACACAAGACTTTGCAGTTAGTATTGCTAAAGAGAGGACCTTTATCTACTGTTTGGAGCTAATGGTTGAAAACAGAATTTCTGTCTCATGTTCTCTACTATGTATCAACCTTGTTAACTCTCAAGGCTCTTTTTTCTGCTATGTATTCAAAATGGACTGTGATATCTCTCTCTCTCTCTCTGTCTCTCTATCATCTCTCTATCATAGTCCATTCTGAATACATAGCAGAAAAAAGAGCCTTGAGAGTTAACACGGTTGATACTACCGTATTTTTCGGAGTATAAGACACACCTTTTTCCTCCCTAAAAGTGGCTGAAAATTTGGGTGCGTCTTATACTTCGAATGTAGCTTTTTTCCCCCAGCCCTAACTAGGTGCTAACAGATCTTCCCAGCTCTTACCAAGCAGGCTTTTTCATTGTTACTCTCTCCAAAGAATGTTTTTCCAGCCCCAAGTCTTTGCAGGGTTTTTTTCATTGCTCTACTTGCTCCGAATAAGTTTTTTTCTAACCCTAACCAGGTGCTAACTATCTTCCCAGCTCTTACCGGCTTGCAGGCTCTTTCATTGTTATTCTCTCAGAAGAAGGTTTTTTAAAGTCCTAACCAGGAGATAAAATAATGTGCTGAAGCTGACCAGACTAAGGATGCTAGCCAGATGAATACCTGGTAGGCAGATTGTTTTCCCCTATTTTCCTCCCCAAAAACTAAGGTGCGTCTTATACTCCGGTGCGTCTTATAATCCGAAAAATATGGTATATAGCAGAGGTGTCAAACTCGTTTTCATTGTGGGCCGCATCAGGGTTGTGTTTGACCCTAGGGGGCCAGGGTGGGCGTGGCCAGGGTGGGCATGGCCAGCTCGATGTCACTCGTGTTGGGGGCACAGGTGGTGGTCTGGGCGGGGCTGGAAATGGAGCTCGGTGGGGGCTGCGTGTCTCACTGTTGAGCAACAAACAATAAAAAGGAATACATGTAGGATGTAAACAAACAAATAAATATGCACTAGTTGTAAACAAACCATTAGCAAAGATGGAATCTGGACTCACCCTCTTTTTTTCTCAGTTCCTGCAAGAAGAATTGCCCCTGTTTACAGCTGGTTTAAACTAGAGCCAGTGATCCTCTTCTGTAGAACTTTTCCAAGCATCTCTGAACAGATTTTGACAGAAAACAGATTTATTTGTTTTCCTTTAGAACAGACTAAGAACCTCATTCTTTTAGATACTGCAGAAGAATGCTTGACATGTGGTCAGATTAGGGTGCCAGTTTAAACAACTTATGCTCAAGTCAGAGATGGGTTAGCTTGCTTCATTTTTTTAGATGAAGGAGAGGGGGTGGGGTGGGATTTGTTCTTTCTTCTTCCTTGGGTTGCTTGCTTGTAGTCCAACAGATGCTATTGCACACAAATAAAGCATTACATTATATACACACAAGGGTCAGAATGCAGAGTTTGCTCTCAGAATGAGCTGTTCCATATCCTGAACGACTTCTTTAAGAACAGAGCAATCCGTTCAAGTTGTCTCTCCAAGGTAATGAGGGTGGTGAGCCATTCCACGGATAACTTCGGGCTGTCTCTTTTATACACTTTAGTCCTTTCTAGGCACATTTTTGCAGATAATGTATTCATCAGCTGTGGACTATTGGCCCTTCTCAGATATCTTCCAAGGATAAATCCATGTGGAACTTCTTCTTTTTTAATCGTTTTATTTGTTTTATTTATATAATATTCAATTTTCATCAAACAGTGTGTGTTCTGGGTATAGTCATATTACACATCTTTGTTGCAATAATTCATCTCTATCATATTAATAACATAATAACATAAATACTTAACACTTAACATCTTCTTTAAGAACTCTCCACTTTACTATTTCCTCTTTTTTTATCTCCTCCTTTCTAACTTCTGTTTCTGTTATCTAGCCATTGATAGAATATGTCCCATATCAAAAAATATTCAGTTTCTTCTTTATCCTTAATAGTAAGTGTTAATCTGTCCATTTCTGCACATTCTAATATTTTCTTAATTACATTCCCCTCAGATGCGGTCTCATCATTTTTCCATTGTTATGCAAATGCAATTCTAGTTGCAGTTAGTATATGCAGGATCAAGTATGCAGTCTTTTTATCATATTTTTTCTGGTAGAATGCCCAACAAAAATATATCTGGTTTCAAATCTATATGTTTTTTTGTCATTTTTTTCCAGCCATGTGTGTATTTTCGTCCAATATTTTCTTGCTTTTGGGCATGTCCCCATGTGGAACTTCTATAGAGCTGAATGAGGCATATATTAATTTAACATTTTGCCTATCATTAGACAATCTCATCACAGATTCTCAATATCAATTTCATTGGTTTATTGCTGTCGTAGACCAGTATATGTAGAGCACGGGTGTCAAACTTGATTTCATTGAGGGCCGCCTCAGGGTTGTGTTTGACCTCGGGGGGCCAGGGTGGGCGTGGCCAGCTTGACATCACTCGTGTCGGGGCACCTGTGGTGGTCCGAGTGCTCTGTCAGCGAAAATGGCCTCCTGAGCTCCGTTTTTGGCTGGCATGGCCTCCTGCAATCCTCTGCCAGCAAAAATGGAGCTCAGGGGACCGCACACGGCCCTTGCAAGCTCCGTTTTCAGCTGAAATGGCCTCCCGCAACCTTCTGCCAGTGATCCGGTCTGCGGGCCTTGAGTTTGACACCCCTAAAGTAGAATGCTCTGCGTATATATGTATCTATCTTAGATAATATAACTAAAATACAGTTATAAAACAACCTAACTAGCATCTATAAGTGAAGTCCAGGATGCAGCCTATATTAAGTTATAACATAAAAACTAGAATTATATTAAATGTGATGACTTCTAAAATTAGGGGTCCTTGGTGCTCTGAGTAGAGATATCCCAAAGGTGCTTTTTCCAAGAGACAATTGGACTTCCTTGTTTTTCTTTGAAGACGTTTTGCTTCTCATCCAAGAAGCTTCTTCAGTTTTGAGCTGAAGTCCAGTTGCCTCTTGGAAAAAGCACCTTTGGGACAACCATGACTTGGATGACTGAGACAGGCAGACAGTTAAACTAATCTACAGGAACTTAAGTTTTGTCTGCAACAAACCTACTTTTAGATAAACAAAGAACAATCTGGAAAGGTAGTATGTATGGCATATATGGAGCTAAAGACCAGTGCTACACCAGAGTCTGTGCTGGAACATGCCCCACAGGTGGGCCTAGCTGGCAGGAAAACCCTCCAGAAAATAGCCCAATGACCTGTGACTCCTATTGGAGTCAACCTACTGTGGGGCATAGTAGATACAGCATAGCCAGGAATTAAGGACTGTGGAAACAATACAGGGAATGCACTGCACTGTAAAGACTGAACATTTTTGTTCCATTGCCAAAATGCCAGGCAGCACTGTGAGTTTCTCAAGGGGGTGGGGGGGAAAGGAAAGATAACAATTTAGCCTTTAAATTGCTATATTTTGTATATGATGACATCAAGAAGCTCTACCAAAACCAACCAACCTAATTCTAAAAAAATATTCCATGGCAAAACGTAATGTCAAGCTGGAATTGCCAGAGATCCTAAATCAGTGATGGCGAACCTATGGCACGCGTGCCACAGGTGGCACGTGGAGCCATATCTGCCGGCACGCGAGCCGTTGCCCTAGCTCAGCTCCAGCACGCATGTGCACACCGGCCAGCTGATTTTCAGCTCACACGGAGGCTCTAGGAGGGCATTTTAGGTTTCCGGAGGTCCTCCCGGGGGGCATTTTTGCCCTCCCCAGGCTCCGGGGAAGCCTCTGGAGCCTGGGGAGGGCGAAAAACGAGCCTACCAGGCCCACCGGAAGTCGGGAAATGGGCCTCCAGAGGGCCTCTGTGTGGGCAGGGGAAGCCGTTTTCATCCTCCCCAGGCATTGAATTATGGGTGTGGGCACTCGTAGGTACGTGATAGTGCGTGCACACGCGCTTTCGGCACCCGAGGGAAAAAAGGTTCGCCATCACTGTCCTAAATGATCTTAATAGTTAAGACTACATATTTCTTATCACCAATTCGATACAATAGAACAGTGTTTGATATAGCATGGTAATTGATGGATGAAAGCTTTTTCAAAGGATAGGTCCCCATCTCCATCTGACCATTTGGATTTTACCATGGACGTGGTTGGGGTTGTAACAAAATAGAAATAAATATATGATTGAGGTGACATCATGTAAACGCCTTATAGCAAGGCTGTCAAACTCCCGGCCCGTGGGCCGGAAGCGTCACGTGCCCATGCCCGGTTTAGTGAAGGATAAAAAAGTCCCAATACATCATGTGATGCTGCTGTGACGACATGAGTTTGACACCCCTGCCTTATAGGAAACTGTTTGGAATGGCAGCATGTATTTTTTATTAGTAATATTAATTTACTTACTTGTCTTACTACTACTGCTACTTGTCTTACAATTTTTGGGTTGCATTGCTAAGCACTGGAGATCTGCATTAGGAGGACATTCTTGCATTGACCCAAAGAGCTGGATTCGGGGGTTCTTACTCTTTGTCCCACCCCATGTGGGTTGATATCATTTCTCTGTAATGAAAACAGAACCTTAAAGACAGATTTTATTTATTACATTTATATGTCTGTCCCTCTCACAAAAATAGGCATCCTACAACAAGATACAAACAATATATGCATGTTAAAAGAACTATTATTATTACAAAGTTTGCTTTTAATCATAAGGCATACAGGAGATTTAATATCAATAATGGAGCCACCTCAGGATCTCATTAGTCTCCTGGCATCTCCAGGCCTGATGATATAGCCAGGTCTTGAGGGACTTCTGGAAAATAAGTCATGGTGGTGATAACTTCACTTAAGGATGTGTGTGGAGAATATGTCGCATAAAGGTGGGCATTCCAGACACCCAAAGCTGTGTTGTACAGGTACTGTTCTGACCCGGCTCTCAAACACGACAAACTCTCTGTAGTTAAATCAATGATTCCTTTATTAGGAGTGCCAGCAGCCCCAGCAAAAAGTCTCTCTGTCTGTTACAGCAGGCTAATGAGTCTGTCCGGCAGGGAGATTAATAGTTGTCTGCCACATCTATTCATCTCTGCCCCCTTTTATCCCAAGAGTGAGGGTGGGGATTCGCTAGCAGTGGTGGCTCTTCCGTCCCAAGGATTGGCCCATAGATTTTCACTGCTCTCCTCTCCTCTGCCTTCTGCACATCCATGCGTCAGGCACTGGACCCAGCTGTTCCTCCTCTTCCTCATCAGCCACTTCCAGACCTGGGGGCTGTTGACTCTCCATCTGAGGGCTGATGGGCGGACCAGGCTCCATCTCTGTCTCTATCTCTGACAGCTCCATTCCCTCTTCCCCCTCGGAGCTCTCAGATTGCCTTGATGCTGGCTCTGACTCCCACCCCACCTCCTCATCTGATTCGGCTGCTGGAGGGGCCGGCGGCCAACAGGCCACAACAAGTAGTCCTCGACTTAAGACCACAATTCACCCCAACATTTCTATTGCTAAGCAAGATAATTGTTAAGTGAATTTTGCCCCCATTTTATGACCGTTGTTGCCACAGTTGTTAATTGAATCACTGCAGCTGTTAAGTTAGTAACACGGTTTTGAGTGAAGCTGCCTTTTCCATTGATTTTGTTTGTCAGGATACGAAAGGTCATCACATGTCACTGGGACCCTGCAACCATCATAAATATGAGTCAGTTGCCAAGTGTCTGAATTTTGATTACGTGACCATGGGGCTGCTGCAATGGTCGTAAGTGTGAAAAATGATTGTAAGCAGTGATGAAATGCTCCCAGTTCGGGCGGGCCAGTCGGCCGATATAGCCGATAGCAATTGCAGTGAGAGCCTTCCCCCCACCCGCTTCTTCCACCCGCCTGGACGCCGCCATTTGGGTTCTTTTACCCTCTGTGGATGCGCAGAACAGTTTGTGCATGCGCAGAAGGTAAAAGAACTCAAATGGCGGCGTCCAGGCAGGCGGGGGAAGTGGGTGGGGGGAAGGCTCTCGCTGCGATCGCTATTGGCTCTATCGGCTCTACGACGACCGACTGACCCGCCCGAACCGGGAACATTTCACCCCTGGTTGTAAGTCACTTTTTTCAGTGCCATTGTAACTCTGAATGGTCACTAAACGAATGGTTATAAATTGAGGTCTACCTGTATGTGTTATTATATACATATTGCTGTATATACATTTACAATAATGCTATATTGTACCACTGTGTTCAACTATGAAGGATCAGCAGTGGCTATGTCATTCTCCACCACCCCATTGCCTTCTCCTGAGTAATCCTATGTGACCAAATACAGGTCGTCCTCAATTTACGACCACAATTGAGCCCAAGTCTGGTTGTTTAATGAGTTTTGCCCAATTTTATGACCTTTCTTGCCATAGCGGTTTAAGCAAATCGCTGCAGTTGCTAAATTAGTAACACGGTTGTTAAGTTATTCCGACTTCCCCATTGACTTTGCTTGTCAGAAGCTCGCAAAAGGCAATCCGGGGCAATCCGGGAGACTGCAACCGTCATAAATACACGCCAGTTGCCAAGTGTCTGAATTTTGTACACGTGACCACGGGGATGCTACAACGATCATGTGAAAAACAGTCTCATATGTCACTTTTTTCAGTGCCATTGTAAGATCGATCACTAAATGAATGGTTGTCAGTCGAGGATTACCTGTACCACAGACAACACACACACACACACACCCCTACCTAGGCACACACACACACATACACACACACAGACACACACACACACTTCTTAATAATCAGCAAACAAGCGTTCACTAACCCAGGATTCTTTTTGCTTCTTTAGATTAGCAAGTGTACATTCATCTCATGTCTGCCCAGTTTAAATTCACTGAAAAAATGCCGGAATTTGGACTGCCATAAAAACTTGGAAATTTTGAAAGGAGGAGGGGAAAGTTACTTAAAAAAAAAAAGGAAGAAAGGAAAAGAAAAAAGCACCCTGAGCGCAGAGTCTAGGCTAGAATTCCAAAGGAAGTTGAGGGCCTCCAGCTCAACACAGGAAATGGTCTTGGAGCAGGCCTTAAATGCTAGATTCCAGGCAGAGTTTAACTAACCACTGACAGCTCTGTAAACAAAGCCAGGACAAAAAGAGAACAGCTTTCCCTTTTCTGGTAGTCATTTTTACTTGGTGGGCCTGCAGGAGAATTCTCCTATATTTGTCTCGATAGGATATAAACCAAAGCCTGAAAGGGTTTTGCGCATGAAGGAGCTATAAAGGAGCAAATATTTTATGGAGTAAACCTAACAACAAGAAGGTAGGTGCAGATTTAAATTGCAGATGCTTTGATCTGTCCAATTCTTTCCTGCCCCCCCATTCCTCCCTTCATCTCAAATGTCGGCTTTAATTTGTTTTTAAAGGAGGATTTAGAGCAACATTTTTAAGGGGGGTTATTTTAACCATTTGCCTCTTTTGTTCCTACCGACGGCAGAATTTCCGTTTTTAACCTTTCCAAAACGCATGCTTTTAGCTTTGTGCTTAGCAAAGAAAGTAGCATCGAAGGGCAAGATAATATTTTGCTGTTGGAAAACTGTTTTTGACCATTACAAATTCTTTTCTGACTGTTGCACATCTGCAATGGTGCAAACCTGAGGCTACAGTGAAATAACCTCCTTTGTGCTTCCAGTTATCACAGTGACAGATTTGCACATCTCGCTTAAAATTGTCATTATTGTTTTGCTAAACGTGTATAGCGGGAGGAAGGTGCCAGGAAGCATAAATAGTTCTTTTAAGATGTACCCCCCATCTGCTTCTTTCGTCAAACGTACAAGGTTACCGCTTTGTTTTAATTTCCAGCAAGGAAGCTGACTCCCAAAGGGGAACTTGCTAAAACCTTTAATAAAATGTTTGGTGATTCTGGAGAATCTTTCTAACTGTGGATGTGAACATGACTATACTTGGATATGATTCTGTCAATGGGAGGCTTCATTTCCATGTCTAGTTCTGACTCCCCTCTCCCCTTTCTCTCTCTTTCTCAAATCCAGTCTGATTTGGGGGATTTATCTGAACTTGAATATATACCATGGACGACTTTGAACGTCGCAGAGAACTTAGGAGACAAAAACGGGAGGAAATGCGCCTGGAAACAGAGAGGTGGGTAATATTTGAGAACATTGACTGTGCCTGATTTTTAATATTTCTTTGAAACATTGACTTTGGAACTTCATCCACTTAATAATCTGGGTGAAAATCAGCGTACTGCGTGGTCCAGATCTTTGCAAAAAAAAACCCAAAACAAAACCATTAACAGCTCCTCTTTGTGAAGGCTTTCGGCAAATTTTGTGTGGCCTCAGTTGTGCCTTCGGAGAGAATTCCTGAACTGGAAGAGAGGACAGGAGGCAGATATGAAACTTGTTTGGTGTTTATTGGTTTTATTGGAAGGGAGCAGGAGGAGCTGGTAATAGCCCAGTTCAAAGTATCTAACCACTATTATGTAGATGTGATTCTGTTGGACAGCCTGTGATAGTATGCTTGATAAGCTTTGAACACTTTTAATGTGTTCCAATAGTTGATTATGCATCAGTAAATATAGTTTGTTTGTTTGTTTGTTTGTTTATTTATTTATTTATTTGTGAGACTTATATACCGCCTCACAGTGCAAGCACTCTCTAAGCGGTTGACACCATTAAGCAATGTATATATTTACATTGCCCCCAACAATCTGGGTCCTCATTTTACCTACCTCGGAAGGATGGAAGGCTGAGTCAACCCTGAGCCGGTGAGATATGAACAGATGAACTGCTGATCACAGTCAGCTAAAGTAGCCTGCAGTACTGCACTCTAACTGCTGCGCCACCTCGGCTCTTGGCAGTGCAGACAATGTCTGATTTTAGTGAAGTCTCTCAGATTTAGTCCCATAGAACCAAGCATTGCTTGTTTGGCTGGTGTTTGTTTTTTATGTAAAGGAATTCAACATTGAGGTCTGACAGATTAGATGTAGGACAATTCAGCAGATTTGTCAGCAAGGTCGTGACAAATCATGACCTTGCTGACGATCCTCACTCAGTAAAGGACCTTGGAGTACTCATCTCCAATGATCTAAGTGCCAGAGCCCACTGCAACAGCATTGCTAAGAAAGCATCAAGAGTGGTCAACCTAATGCTGCGTAGCTTCTTCTCTGGTAATATTGTACTTTTAACCAGAGCATACAAAACATTTGCTAGACCAATTCTCGAATACAGCTCATCCGTCTGGAACCCACACTACATATCAGACATTAATACAATTGAGACTATCCAGAGATATTTCACGAAACGAGTACTACACTCCTCCGTTCGTAACAGAATACCTTATGCCACTAGACTTGAAATTTTGGGCCTAGAAAATTTAGAACTACGTCGCCTTCGATCTGACCTAAGTGTAGCACACAAAATTGTATGCCACAATGTCCTACCTGTCAACGACTACTTCAGCTTCAACCGCAACAATACACGATCTCGCAATAGATACAAACTTAATGTAAACCGCTCCAAACTTGATTGCAAAAAATTTGACTTCAGCAACAGAGTGGTCAATGCCTGGAATACATTACCTGACTCTGTAGTTTCTTCCCCAAACCCCCGAAACTTTAACCTTAAACTGTCTACCGTTGACCTCACCCCATTCCTAAGAGGCCTGTAAGGGGCGTGCATAAGTGCACTAGGGTGCCTACCGTCCCTGTCCTAAAGTCCCCATGTATTTCGTAAAATACCATGTACTCAAAACCATGCTTGTACTTTTATATATTCATATTAATGTTTATACTTTGTTTATATCCATATACATGCTTGACAAAATAAATAAATAAATAAAAATAAATTCTCAAGGAAGCCCCGGGTCTTGAGGATATCTGTTTGATGATGTATCTTAGCTGCATTCCCCTATGCAGGAACCTAGGTAAAGGAATTGTTTAATCCTTTCTCCTTCATTCAGAGCTTTTCCCCAACATACTATCTGTGTAGGGCTCAAGGGGCAGCCCCAAAAGCAGCTGAGGTGTCCCTGGGGGAATTTTGCAAACAGTTACTTTTGTTCCCTTGGAGAAATGGGTTAAGAAGAGCTACTTGTCTAGAAATGAGAACAGATCTGCATCTTCTGCTTGACCCATGGCTAGTATGGGCCACTTGCCACTTGCTAAGTGCAGAGATGGATGGCATCTGCCCCTATTCCCAGCCCATCGCAAATGCACCCCACCAGTTTTTATTCAAAATGGTTGACCAAGCCAAGATAGTGGCTTCATTCTAGTGCTTCATTCTGATCCAGTAGGAGCTCAAGCTCTGATCCACTGCAGTGCCTGAGAGCCTTTCTCCCCTCCTGTGACTAGTCATTGCCCTGGATTACTGTATATTCTGTACTGGTTGGCAGGTTCCACCCCCCCCCCCAAATAATCTTGTGGTTGATTCAACGAATATCTAAGGCTTACCCTTCAGAATATGCTAGTAAAGCCTAGCTGTCAGGTGCAAAAGGCCAGGTCCACACATGAAGGTTCAATTAAATTGATTTATTGCCACATAGTCTATGCACAAAAATCTTGTCATCTAATGTTAGCACCTGCTTGGAGTTAAATAAGGGTCAACAAAATCCAAGGGTGGTGGTGGTGGACTTAGTCCGCTTATGGCTACGTAGGGATTCTAGGCTGATTTCTCTTTTATCTCCACCCCCAGATTCTGCCATTCCCTCTCCTACATAACTGGCATTTAAATCTACTATTTAGTCTAAAGTTCATTTCTGGAGCATGTAAAACAATGAGCATGTACCAATTTCCACCCTTCCTATTTCTTCTCCTGCCGATCAAAGAGCAGAAATAGCTCACCTCCAAATATTGGAAACTAGGAGGCTGAGGACTTCCCAATAAAATTGTACTTTCTAGGCCAGCTAAAACCTTAACACCTTTCTACTTCAAAAATGTTCCACAAATAAAACCCCATCTCTTTAGTTATTTGGAAACTACAGTTTAAGTTATAGGGTTAGCTGGATTTACACAGCCCACTAGCCTAAAATAGGATTTGGATGGTTTGTGGTTCAGCTTGCTGTGGGAGATCCAGCAGTTTGGTTAGCATAGTTTGTAAACCAGACCATCTGAGTAAACCATAACATGGCTTATTTTTGGTCATAACGTTATGTGAACACAGCAATTATGCTCTAACATGGCTTTAATAATGTTAGCCAAGCTTTGAACCATTGGTCAATGGAAAAAGTAATAAAGCAGTTATTAGCAATAAAGAACTCTTGCTATTTTCATATTTCTTTTCATCCTTTTCTTGGTGATGTCTAGAATAATAAGAGTGATGACAAGTCTGGTTATTCTTGTGTTGAACGTCCTTCTACTATCAGAGGTGGGGAACTATGACCCTTTTATGACTTGTGGACTTCAACTCAGAGATTTACAGATTTACAGATTAACAGAGTTGGAAGGGACCTTGCAGGTCATCTAGTCCAAACCCCTGCCCAAGCAGGAGACCCTACATCTGCCTCTACCTAGGATCGAACTCACAACCTCCTGATTGTGAGGCAAGAGCTCCACCTCTAGGCAACTCCCAGAATTCCTGAGCCAGTTGAAGTCCACGGTTCATAAAAGGGCCATAGTTCCCCAACTCTGTTCTACTGCAAGTCTTCAACGCAGTTTCTTCTCAAGGGTAGGACACCACGTCATGTCTTGTGCTTAATTCCACAGGTGGCATGTGAGAGAGATTTGTTTACATCACAATATTGTTATTGTTATTTCGGTTTATATCCTGCCTTCCTGTCTGTAAAGCACTCATGTAAACTGAACTTAATTTGTCTTCCAGACCAATACATGAAACCAAACTTAGGTCGGCTTTGAAATACTCTGCATTTTTACTGCTCTGTTAATGGTGGTTTGCTAGTTAAAACAAATCATTATTAAAGGAAAGTCTGCACGAATATGGACCACGTGCCAACATACTTTTGTTAGAGAAAATTGTGCCAATCTATACTTTAGGAAATATTTCAAACAAAAATGCATTTTGGAGAAAAATACTCAAGACACATGCAAATTTTGAGATAGATTTTTTTTAAAAAATAGGTCAGCAAACCAATAAAGGAAACTAAACTTGCAAATAAAAAGATGAGCAAGTGAGATTGATAGAGTGAGGGGAATTGAAACTGACAGACCTGTCCATCTCTACTGCCTTCTGCTTAAATCAGATACCTTCCAATCGTGATAGGATTGCAACCTGCAGGATTTGAGCATATTGGCTGGAATTTGGGAAGTGGCAGTCAGTCCCACTATTTCTGGAGAAGACACAATTTCCCCACAACTGGGGGAAGCCACTAGAGACATTATTAAAAAAATGAGAACGAGAATGTTCATCAGAAGAGAAGCAGCTCCCCTTAGACGAAATAGTGTTGGCCTCTAAATGAATCTAATTTAGCTGGCCATTCTTCCTCCAGTCTGGTTTCTCTTTTATAAAACAATGAAATAATTCAGCATTGGGGTAAATATCCCTTTTGCATTTTCTCAATTCTAGAACAACTAAAAGAAAGTTGGTTAGTGTTCCAAAAATATTGATGAAAAAGTGTAACATGACATCATAGCCCAAATTGGCATACCTGGGAATATGTTTGTACGACTGTAGCTATCAACGGATTACCTTTAAACGGATTACCTTTAAAGCCCTACATGGCTCAGGGCCAGATTATCTTCGAGACTGCCTTCTACCACATACCTCCCAGTGACCGATAAGATCCCACAGGGTTGGGCTTCTTCGGGTCCTGTCAGCTAAACAGTGTTGGCTGGCGGGTCTGCGGGGGAGAGCCTTCTCTGTGGCTGCCCCGGCTCTCTGGAATCAGCTACGCCTGAGATCCGCACCACCCCTACCTTATTGGCCTTCCGGAAAGCCGTAAAAACCTGGCTTTTCCGACAGGCCTGGGGCCATTGACCTTGTGGAGATGACTAGCGAGGTCACCCCATGAATATATGGAGGGCTGAAATTATTTTAAATTGTAAATGTGTTTTTTAATCTGTTTTTTAGATGTTTTTATATTGATTTATGTTCATTTCTGTTGTGAGCTGCCCAGAGTCCCTAGGGAGTTGGGTGGCATAGAAATATAATTTAATTAATTAATTAATTAATTAATTAATTAATTAATTAATTAATTAATTAATTAACAAATGATTAGTGTACTATTGTAGGAGAAGGAGTGGCAGAGCCTGGAGGGGGGGGCAGAATCAAGAGAGTAATTAACCTAGAGTTGAGGCATTCCCACAAGTGGTCTCAGTCCAACCTATCTTGAATTCTGTTTTTAATCTAGCACCAATTTAGTGCTGATGGGCAGTTGACTAGATTCTTGTGTATATACATGAGTAATAAATCAGCTTGATTTGGTATCTTAAAAATAGTTCCAAAATCCATTGTATCAATAGAGGAGAATATTTGTAGTTTAGGATTGAAATGAGGGGTCCTTTGGGCTCTTGATCTTGGTTGTTTTCTTGCAGATGTTTCATTACTCGAACTAGGTAACATCGTCACATGATGATGTCATTTAGTTTAGGTAATGAAATGTTTGCAAGAAAACAACCAAGCCCAGAGAACATCAAGGGCCCCTCAAAATCCATTGTTTTAGCAATGTATTAGCACTTTTAATTGAACTTTTGGATTACTTAGAAAGAGTACAAAATTCCTTTTCCATAATTCTTGCATTGCTTTAGAAATTTAACATTTTGGGGAAAAATATATTCTGAAATAAACAGAAAAAGAGTGATTAGAAAAAAAAAGAAATTTAACATTTTTGGACTAATACCATGTAGGTTTGGATGTATACATATTCCAGAAAGCCCTGGCTTTCAATCCGAGCATGGTATTCTCCACTATATTGTTAAGAAAAATGACAGGACTATATTTTAAAAAAATCTACTGTAGGAGAAACTGTATAAATCACAGATAATTCTGAACTAAAATACTATTTTGCAGGGAGATTATAGAATTATGCTTTATACAGAGTTTGGCAATCAGTCAATATAGCTTAATATGATCTGCATCAGCTTTCTCACTGCTAGATCTCTGGCTGGTTGAACTACTTTTCTTATACTCTGAGCTTTTAAGTTACAATGACACTGATTGTAGAACGTGATTTTGGACAGGTCCACTTTCAGAAGACCTATCAAGTCCCTAAGAGGTATTCATATTCTAAAACAACATTTTTATATTGACACTGTCTGATGAACTTTAAAATTCTCATGCCATTATTTCCACATGGAAAGCAAGGATGCCTAGCGGACATTTAGTTTTGCTGCAGGAAAATAACTAGAATATTTGGGCACTTGAAAAACTGAAACACGATAATGCTTTCCATGTGGCAGCATATAACTTTTTTTTTTGCAAATTTTTTTAGCTCCTCATATATACATCAATACATATACCATAGCACAGTGATGGCGAACCTTTTTTCCCTCGGGTGCCGAAAGTGCATGCATGTATGTTATCGCGCATGCGCGAGTGCCCACACCCATAACTCAATGCCTGGGGAGGGCGAAAACGGCCTCCCCCGCTCCCCTGGAGGCCCTCTGGAGGCCGGAAATGGCCCATTTCCCAACTTCTGGTGGGCCTGGTAGGCCCATTTTTCATCCTCCCCAGGCTCCAGAGGCTTCCCTGGAGCCTGGGGAGGGCAAAAACACCCTTCCCAGTCCCCCCGGAGGCCCTCCGGAAGCCGAAAACGCCCTCCCAGAGCCTCTGTGCGAGCCAAAAATCAGCTGGCCGGCGCGCACATGCGCGCTGGAGCTGAGCTAGGCAATGGCTTGTGTGCCGGCAGATATGGCTCCGCGTGCCACCTGTGGCACCCGTGCCATAGGTTCGCCATCACTGCCATAGCATCTTATCAGGTATTAAACTATATTTATACATTATCATCAAATAAACAAATAATCTTACATATATCATTATCAATTTGCTCTTCTGTTTCCCACATACCAGATCATATCACTCCTTTCTCTCTCACCTCCTTTCCTTTCCTTTCCTCTACTTTCTTTCTCCTTCTCTCCCTTCTTCCTACTTCCCTCTTCTTACTTCCTCTGACTTTCTCCTCCTCTTTCTCATGGCAGCATATATAACTTGACCTCCACGCTAATACAACTGGCAAAAACGTTTGTAAGTCATCGCAATATTTTAGCATTCTGATTAAAAAAAACCTCATAGGATTTCAATAATGGCATGAGAATTTGAAAGTTTGTCACGATTGTTAAATGAATCTGGATTGCTCATTGACTTTGCTTGTCAGAAGGTAGCAAAAGATGATCCCATGACCCTGGCACACTGCAACCGTGGCTCATGCGCAACCACTAGTTTTGAATTTTGATCATGTGACCCTGGGGAAGCTGTCATTTTTTTCAGTGCCATTTTAACTTCAAATGGTCACTAAATGAATGGTTGTAAGTCAAGGACTAACTATACACGGTCTTTTTCTGACCTAATTGAAAATGGTGGAGATTTGGTTCTTATGAAAAAATATGGGTTCGCCCACTGAGCTTCACCCCTTCCCCAGAGAGAGAGAGAGAGAGAGGGAGAGAAAGAGTAACTAAGCCTAGAATGCCTTTTTAAAAAATAGTCTTTATTAAATTTTTTCGTTAAAAACAACAGATAAAACAAACAAATGAAACTTACACAAAACTACATACACCAAAACAAACACAAAGAATAAATGATAACTTTTACAGCTTTGTCAGAATATTACCAAATCTAATTCTATGTTATAAAATTATTTAATTTCCTTTAACCTTCATTAGTATTTATTTAAATCTATCTGTACAGTTATTGATTCTCTTTATATACTTTCGGTATCTATATCTTATTTATTTATTTATTTATTTATTTTTGTCAAGTACGTGTTGGTAATATACATAGATATAACATTTTTTATATACATAAAATGAGTACTGATAAGAGGGAACATTAGGACAGGGACGGTAGGCACGCTGGTGCACTTATGCACACCCCTTACTGACCTCTTAGGAATCGGGTGAGGTCAACAGTGGACAGTCTAAGGGTAAAGTTTTGGGGGTTTGGTGACGAAACCACAGAGTCAGGTAGTGAGTTCCAGGCATTAACCACTCTGTTGCTAAAGTTGTATTTTCTACAGTCAAGTTTGGAGCGGTTCACTTTGAGTTTGTATCTGTTATGTGCTCGTGTATTGTTGTGGTTGAAGCTGAAGTAGTTGTTGACAGGAAGGACGTTGTGGCAGATAATTTTATGAGCTGTGCTTAGGTCTTATATCTTTTGTCTTACTTGTATATAGTTCATTTACTTTTCCTAAGTTGAGAGAATATGAACATTTATGGATTTATCTCAGTTAGTCCTCATTTTATAACCAGATTTTTAGATTTTTATTTCGTTTTAGCCAACTATACCATCTAATTCCTTACTTCGTAGAATTCGGTGTCTTCTTTTTCACGTATCTCCATAACTTGCACATCTCTGAACGTTCTAGTACTTTTCTGATCACCATAGAAGAAATAGATAAACAGAATGCCTTTTCAAGAGCCCCCTCAGGACATATGTAAACCACCCAACTGTTCAACTAAAAGATTTATTTTCCATCCTCCAGCAGAAGCCTCTCCCAATGCTGCTGTTTATGGCTGAAAGGCTTTTTCATTAAATAACTTTTTTTTGTCTCTGACCCTCATTCTCATCTGCTGATTTACAGTGGCAATGTAAAGAGCCCCTTAAATGAGTGTAAGCCTATAACTATTTAAGAAAATATTTGCAGCGACTTAAAAAGCTATGCATCAAAGTTATTTCCCTCTAGGCTAAAAGTCCAGGAATCCGTCTGGAGAGACCACGTTTGAGTCTTCTGGGTATGATGGCCTTCCACGATTTTTCTGCAAACCCCAGAAAATGCTGGGATTTCTCATACAGTTCCCAAGATTCCATTCTCAAGTTGTCAGATTGTTGAGGTTGGACATTTCCTAAACAAATGAATTAAAGAAAGGAAGACTGGAGACAGTTGTTGTTTAGACCAGCCTCCCCAAATTCCTCTAAAGTTGTGTATGTACACATTCCCAGAATTGTTAACAAGGACCATGCTAGCTAGGCCATTCTGGGAAATGGAATCTATACATTTGGCAGGCATCTATGTTTGGGAACATTGGCTAATGAAGTTTTATTGAAGTTTTATTTTTAGAAACACATCCTCAAGCATCCATTATGTAACATGATGTGTAAATATGCCATTGAAGTTACTTGTCCACAGTTTTCTTCATATTGAATGTCAATCAATCGGAACAGAGCTGGAAACAACCTTGGAGGTCTTCTAGTCCAACCTCTTGCTCAAGCAGGAGACCCTATACCAGCAACCCGCGGCTCTGGAGCCGCATGTGGCTCTTTCATCCCTCTGCTGCGGCTCCCTGTCGGTCAAAATATGTGTCACAACTGCCAATGTGTGGAACGCGATTTATTGAGCTTTTCGACCCCAGATAGGCCAACCATGGATAAATCCAAGAAAAGAAAAGCTTCGGAAGAAAACATAACGTTTAATTCAACTACATATGCTAGTTCTGTGGCCGCTCAGGAAATAGTCAAGCACGGGAAGGGTTTTGTGGCTCCCGGTGTTTTCTTTTCTGTGGGAAATGGGTCCAAACACTCTTTGAGTGTTTAAGGTTGCTGACCCCTGCCCTATACCATTGATGGCGAACCTTTTTTGGTTTGTGGGCCCACGCCCATAATTCCATGTGTCCCCCGCACATGCGCGCGTGACCCCCCCTCCCGGCACGCGATGGTACGCCCGTTTTTTCGCTCTCCCCTGGCTTCAGAGCCTTTCTAGGAGCCTGGAGAGGGCAAAAACGGCCTTCCCCACCCCCCCAGAAGTTCTTCAAGTTGGGAAACGGGCCATTTCTGGCCTCCGGAGGGCCTCCGGGGGAGGGGGAGGCCATTTTTGCCCTCCCCAGGCTCCTAGAAAGGCTCTGAAGCTTGGAAAGAGCAAAAAAATTGAACTTCCTGTTCAACCAGAAGTCGACAAACGGAATGTTTCCAACCTCCGGAGAACCTCCGGTGGGTGGGTGGGTGGGGAAGGCCGTTTTCACCCTCCCCAGGCTCCTAGAAAGGCTCTGGAGCTTGGGGAGAGCAAAAAATGGGCCTTCCCCCCTCTGGAGGCTGAAAACAGGCTGTTTCCCGACTCCCAGTGGGCCCAGAAGGCCTGAAAATCAGCTTGCCGACCTGACCTCACATGCCCACTGATATGGCTCCATGTGCCACTTGTGGCACGCATGCCATAGGTTCGCCATCATGGCCCTATACCATTTCAGATAAATGGCTTAAAAACTTCTCTTCTTCTCTTCTTAAAATCTTCTTCTTCTCTTCTTAAAAACTTCCAGTGACGAAGCACCCACAACTTCTGAAGGCAAGCTGTTCCACTGGTTAATTGTTCTCACTGTTAGGAAGTTTCTCATTAATTCCAGGTTGGTTTTCTCCTTGATTAATTTCCATCCATTGTTTCTTGTCCTGCCCTCTGGTGCTTTGGAAAATAAATTGACTTCTTTGTGGCAGCCCCTCAAATACTGGAATACCGCTATCATGTCACACCTAATCCTTTTTTCCTCTAGATTGGCCATACCCAAATCCTGCAAACTTTCTTCATATGTTTTAGTCTCCAGGCCTTTAATCATCTTAGTTGCTCTTCTCTGCACTTTTCCCATAGTCTCAACATATTTTTTGTAATGTGGTGACCAAAACTGGATGCAGTATTCCAGGTGTGGTCTTATTAAAGATTTATAAAGCGGTACTAATACTTCATGTGATTTTGATTCTATGCCTCTGTTTATACAACCAAAGATTGTATTAGCTTTTTGGCGGCGGCTGCACACTGCTGGCTCATTTTTAAGTGATTGTCCACTTAAGATCCCTGTTTTTGAGCCAAGTTTCACTTATCTGTACTTGTACCTTTGGTTTTTCCTGTCTAGGTGTAAAACCTTACTTTCCTCCATATTAAATTTCATTTTGTTGGATAGGGCCCATTGTTTAAATCTGTCAAGATCTTTTTAGATCAGTGGTTCCCAACCTGTGGTACGTGTACCACTAGTGGTACGTGAGGGCCTTCCAGGTGGTACGCGAACACTTTCGGGGTTATGAACGATTTTTAGTTAGTTATTTTTTACTTCACAAAAATGTTTACTGCTTAACACAACTGTTGCCACACGCCACCCACCTGGTCCCAGCGGCCCAAGAATCCAGTTGCTGGATGCGCGGGGCCAAAAAAGAACTGTACAATTATGGAAATAAAGTGATATCTGATCGAATTTAGTTTCTCTGGAACCAGGTGGTACGCGGCGACTGTACGGGACCTCCAAGTGGTACTCGATCACAAAAAGGTTGGGAACCACTGTTTTAGATCCTGAGCTTGTCTTCTGGGGTGTTGGCTATTCCTGCCAGATTTGCAAATTTGATGAGTTCCCTTTCTATTCCGTCATCTAAGTCATTTATGAAGATATTGAAGAGTACTGGGTCTAAGATGGACACTCCATGTCTGCATGTAGTGAAGGTCTGGGGATGTTTGGATTGGTCCAACTATGAGTTATATATTCTCCATTTATATAGTATTCTCTTGATGAATAAGGAGAAGGAACATAACTGTGAATCTAGTTTCCTGCGTGCTGTGGGGTGGTCTATAATTGTTTCACCTCATCATAAATATGACCATGGGTAGACATCTTTGAATTGCCCAGGTCTATGGAGAACAGTGGCACTTTTATGCTACTGTTACTACCAAGTTAGGAAAGATTGTATATTTCTTTGATCTGATAAACAAATGTTCTGCTTTCTGTCTCAGGAACTAATAACCTGTTGACAGAGGCTCAAAAGTTTTATCCAAATGCAAAGTCTTATTTATTTAGAAGATAATTCTGCTGAGTTCAGCAGGTTCTTTCAGTTAACTGATTAGGTCTGTAGTTTAATGTCTACATCTCAGTAATGCAATTTAATTTTTTGAACTACGAATATTTTGGCTGGAGTGCTGCAGTACATCTGGGACGTTTGGCCAATGGTATGATTTAGGGAGTGACTTACAATGGAGTTTGAAAAAGAGGTTGCTTGTATTTTGGATTGTTAAGAATCTGAAAGCTTTCTGATGATGATTATGAATGAGTTTAAGGACAATGTAGCTCCTTGAGGTCTAAATAATGAAGGGCAAGGCTGTGGAGAAAGAGACATTCAGTTCATACCCAAAACTAAATAGCTGACAACTTGCTTTAAAAATACAGATAGTCCTTGACTTACGATCACAATTGAGCAAGACACTTGTTAAGTGAGTTTTGCCCCATTTTACAACCTTTCGTGCCACAGTTGTTAAGTGAATCACTGCAATTGTTAAGTTAGTAACACGATTGTTAAGTGAATCTGGTTTCCCCATTGATTTTGCTTGTCAGAAGGTCGCAAAAGGTGATCACGGACCCTGGGACAGTTCAACCGTCATAAATATGAGTCAGTTGCCAGGCATCTGAACTTTAATCATGTGACCATGGGGATGCTGCAACAGTCATAAGTATGAAATACGCTGATAAGTCACTTTTTTCAGTGCTGTTGTAACTTTGAACGGTCACTAAATGAACGGTCACTAAATGAACTTAAGTTGAGGACTACCTGTGTTTCATTGCTGGCCCCCTACTTCATTTCCATTTCATTCCATTCATAATTCCATTCCTTTCATTTTCTATTCTTTGGCCTTGTACTCTACTCCTCCAGAACCATACGAACATTTATAAAATTAAATAGACTTTGTGAAATTAATTCCAGCATTGAATCGTCTCAGATTTCAGTTTGTCTGTAGTTGTTTTGCCCATAAATATGAGGAAAATGCAGTGCTTATCTATTTAACCCTATTTTTCCTCTCTCAAACTGCTGGTTGTCGAGGGGACCTGGGTTCAATTACTCATTGATGTCATAACTAAGAAGAATGCTGGGACCACAAAAATCTGTCCTGTACCTCCATTTTACTTATGTTACTTACATTTCCTGAAAGATTTTATGGGAATTAACCGCTGGGCACAGGGGCGGGTTGCTCACTTACCGATACCGGTGCGATGCGCATGCATCTCCACGTTTCGGTCGTGCGCGTGCCCCCCTCACACAATTTTGCTTCTGCGCATGAGCGGAAGCAAAATCTCACCAAAATCTCATGCGGGGACACGTGTGCGAGATATTGGCATGATTTTGATTCTGCACATGCGCAGAAGCAAAATCTCGCTGAAATTCTCACAAAAAGATGGCGACGCGCGCGACGGACCGGCAGAGATGGCACTGGAGCGGCCGCGCGCAAATTGCACAATTGGCCACTCCCTACCGGAGCTACGCATCGGACAGCTCCGGTAGGAACCCACCACTGCCTGGGCAGTATAGTATGGTAGAAAAAAGAGTGGGAATAAGGGAGGATGATGTAGGTTTTGGAGAGGTATGAGATAGGGTTTTTTTTTTAGTAAAAAAATTAAATTAATAATATTGGGACCTAATGCAGATGGCGTCCATGAGATGGAGGGAAAATGGGCTTGTCTTTCCTTCTCTCCCTGATCCTGGATGGAAACATCATCTCATACATTGTTAAAAGAAAATAAGGCCAGTTTACTAATGGAAACATTTATTCTTGTGCTATTTCTATTGGAATTTTTTTTTAAAAAAAACCTCTTTCAAAATTGTTTCTAGGAAGAAAAAATTAAATGTCTTCTGTCCGAGTATTATGATCTTGATTCATGAAAGATCCCTCAGTTTTGGCTTTGATTGCAGCAACTGTAACGTTGAAAGTGTTAAGAGTTATAAGCATAGTGTAAATACAAGGTTTAGCATATTATTATTACACTAAATGGAGTCCAGTTATCAAAGGCCTTCTGTTACCCTGGCGGCAAGCCATTTCAAGCTTTCAAATACCATCTATCAGGGGTGAAATCCAGCAGGTTCTAACAGTTTCTGGAGAACCGGTAGCGGAAATTTTGAGTAGTTCGGAGAACCAGTAGCGGAAATTTTGAGTAGTGCGGAGAACCGGCAAATACCACCACTGGCTGGCCCCAGAGTGGGGTGGGAATGGAGATTTTGCAATATCCTTCCCATGGTGGGTTGCTCCTGGTTCGGACCGGTTCTTAGAACTGGTAGCGCCGGCAGCAGGAGGCTCCGCCCACCCACCCAGAATACTTCTGCGCATGCGCGCGCGAACAAGAGCCAAAATATTTTACAACCCACCACTGATCCTTCCCCCAGGAGTTGGGGTGGGAATGGAGATTTGCAGTATGCAGTATCCCTGCCACGCCCACCAAGCCACGCCCACTAATTTCACCCCTGATCTACTCCCACTTACTTAGGAGTAAGTTCCACCAGTCTGGTGCAGGGGTTGAGATGCTGACCTAGAAACTGAGAGACTGACCTAGAAACGGAGTCAGCTCTTTGGCATGAAAGCCGACTGGGTGACTTTGGGCTAGTCCCTCTCTTGCAGCCCAACTCATCTCACAAGGTAATTGTTGTGGGTAAATGGATATAAATGCTACTACCTATGTTAAATGTTAGAAATGTTTCATTTTGTTTGTTTGTTTTTGTTCTGCTTTCTGTCGTTTATCTTATCTAATCATCAAAACCATAAATGACATGTTCAGTTTTTTCATGTTTACGCAAAAAGTCCATAAGAGATTTCCATAGTTTAATTCATTCGATTTCAATTCATTTCACAATTAACTGTATTTCTTTAAATCAAACACTTCTTTTTAGTCTGCCCGTTCTTTTTTATTGTGTTTGCAATGACTTGTTGGAGTCAGTGTGGGATTCAAATAATTTAACAACCGGTTCTCTGCCCCAATGACTGGTTGGGTAGGCGTGGTGGGGTGGTCACCTCCAGAAATGACTGGGTGGGCGTGGCCAACTCGATATCACTCATCACACCAGCCCCGCCTCTCGGCCACTCTCCCTTTTCCCAGGCCTTGGGCCTATGCGCAACACCTCCAGAAATGAAAGGGTTAACCAACCCTCAGTTTCCTGGTGCAAGTGCCCCCACCCCAGTGAATGGATGGGGAGAGACCAGCAAAGCATTCTGCTCCCATCACCAAGGAAAATAAGACATTAGAGGCTGAGCTTATTAAAAAGCAATAGATTGTGTCATAACAGCCAACATTTCACACCTGAGGTGGCAGAGGCAATAAATCCCATTGACTCCTCAGAAGCAATTTACAATTAAAGCCCATTTGCATCCCCAAAATAATAAATAAATAGCAGAAGGAGAAGGATTGACCATACTTCTATGCAGGCAATTCTGAAAGAGACTAAGATAAAGCTGGATTAACCCCTTCCTTCCTTCCCTCCCTCCCTCCCTCCCTCCCTCCCTCTCTCCTTCCTTCCTTCCTTCCTTCTCTCCCCCCCTCTCTCCTTCCTTCCTCCCTCCCTCCCTCCTTCCTTCCTTCTTTCATTCCCATCTCCTTCCTTCCTCCCTCCCTCCCCCTCCCTCCCTCCTCCTTCCTTCCTTCCTTCCTTCCTTCCTTCCTTCCTTCCTTCCTTCCTTCCTCCTTCCTTCTTTCCTCCCTCCCTCCCTCCCTCCCTCCTTCCTTCCTTCCTTTCTCCTCCCTCCCTCCCTCCCTCCTCCCTCCCTCTCTCCTTCTTCCTCCCTCCCTCCTTCCCTCCTTCCTTCCTCCCTTTCTCCTCCCTCCCTCCCTCCCTCCCTTTCCCCTCCCTCCCTCCCTCCCTCCTTCCTTCCTTCCTTCCTCCTTCCTTCTTTCCTCCCTCCCTCCCTCCCTCCCTCCTTCCTTCCTTCCTTCCTTCCTTCCTTCCTTTCTCCTCCCTCCCTCCCTCCCTCCCTCCTTCCTTCCTCCCTCCCTCTCTCCTTCCTCCCTCCCTCCCTCCCTTTCCCCTCCCTCCCTCCCTCCTTCCTTCCTTCCTTCCTCCTTCCTTCCTTCCTCCTTCCTCCTTCCTCCCTCCCTCCCCCCTCCCCCCTCCCTCCCTCCTCCCCTTCCTTCCTTCCTTCCTTCCTTCCTTCCTTCCTTCCTTCCTTCCTTCCTTCCTTCCTTCCTTCCTTCCTTTTTTGGCCATTATGGGAAGTTTTTTGGGCCATTTTCAGGCCATTTTTCGGGCCTAAGCTTTATCTTTTATTTGCTTAGGACCTTAGGTGATCATGGTCTTGTAAAATATCCTTGCTGACTTTACATCAAGTTAGTGGATATTGCAAATGCAATATCATACCATGTTATGAGCAAACAAGGCATGCCAATGGACTGATAGCCGGAATAAATTATAGTATTTTTTTTCCATTGCTCTGGCAACTGCCAAAATGATAAGAAGGGTTGATCCAAATAAAATTCTATCTGGGTGGTAATTTTGCTCAGGTCCATATCTGTCGAAGCCACAGCATTAAGTATCTGTTTCCCCTTTCCCACAAGAGTTTTTGGAATTTTTTTTAAGTTATGAGATGTGTTATGGGTAGAGTTGTATTTAGAGGGGATGATAAGCTATTAACATTGTTTTTGCTTTCTGGGTTGAAGGGGAAAATTACTCCCCTTTCCTTTCCTTTCCTTTCCTTTCCTTTCCTTTCCTTTCCTTTCCTTTCCTTTCCTTTCCTTCCTTTCCTTTCCTTTCCTTTTCCTTTTCCTTTTCCTTCTCTTCCCTTTTCCTTTCCTTCCCTTCCCTTCCCTTTCCTTCCCTTTCCTTCCGTCCTCCCCTCCCCTCTTCCCTTGCCTTCCCTTTTTTTACTTTTCTCCTTCCCTTCCCTTCCTTCTCCTCCCTCCCTCCCTCCCTCCCTCCCTCCCTCCCCCTCCCTTCCTCTCTCCTCTTCTTTCCTTCTGCACTTTTGCATTAGCTTTAATTCTTACTATCGGTAACTCTTCATAACGTGATTTGAATTCTTTTAAAAAGCTTTCCCCTTTCCCCTGCAGTTATCTATGCTAGCAAATTAATGGGCAAGATTATACCCTTTGTCTTGGAATAGTTGATTTGCAGCTCATGTGACACGACCACGTTTTCTGGTCTCTGTTAGTGAGAACATTCCAAAGATTCCCCCTGTGAGCTGTCACTTCAATGTCTTAATAAGGCCAGCCATGTGCAGCTGTAAAATGGATGACGGTTGCCTTTTCTAAATATTGGGTGCCTGGAGATTCCATTTATGGTGAGGCTTGCAAACTTGGTATTCCACCGAAGGTCAGCCTCTCAGATAACAGCATTGCTCACCGCAGCCCAGAGTTTCTTCAGCCCAGGGTTTCTTTGGATTTCAGGCGTCACTTTTCCAAGAGAAACTGTACGGAACAGGAACTGGAATTAGGGGGGGGGGGAGAAATAGGCCACAAAAAGGAACTAAGCCGAGGAAGTATCCTTTTGACAAGATGCTAGTTTATGCTGCTAGGATGTGGATGTGAGCCTGATGGCAGGAGGACTTGAATGCCTTGTGTAAATTTGGATTTTTCTCTTCTAGCTAATGCAGGGGTCAGCAACCTGCGGCTCTGGAGCCGCATGTGGCTCTTTCATCCCTCTTCTGCGGCTCCGTTGCTCAAAATATGCGTCACAACCGCCAATGTGGGATACCTGCCGGCACACAATTTATTGAGCTTTTCGACCCCCGTTAGGATAAATCCAAGAAAAGTTTCAGAAAAAAAAAAACAGAAAGGGCGTTGTATACTTACCTGAACGCCCCTTCTCGTAGGGTGGAGCTAACCTCCAAGTCCTGATTGGCTAGAGGGCAGGTTTAACCCATTCTTGGAGGTTAGCTCCACCCACTATGGAGAACGTTTAATTCAACCAGATATGCTAGTTCTGTGGCTGCTCAGGAAATAGTCAGGCATGGGAAGGGTTTTGTGGCTCCCAGTATTTTCTTTTCTGTGGGAAATGGGTCCAAACACTCTGAGTGTTTAAGGTTGCCGACCCCTGGGCTAATGCATAGATTTGGCTCTTTCTTGCAATATTGTTATTAGCTCACAAAGTGGGATAAAATGGGCTACAGTGTGCCTATTTGAAAGAGCAGCATGATGGAGTGGTGAAGACTCTTGCCTCCTGTTGAGACGGTTGAGAGTCCTATCTAGCGGCAGATGTTTCTCTCCTAGGGCGAAAAAAAAATCTGTTGCAAACTCCACATAGGCATCAGGAAGAGCATCTGGCAGGTAAACACTCAGCTCAACCAGTTGTCCTGACTCTACCCCGAATTAAGGGATTACAGGGTTGTAAAAAGGGAGTGTTTTAGTGTGCTTATCTGAAAATATTCTCAAATATGGTTGGATCTGCCTATTTTGATAGGTATTTGTTTATGAATTTACAGAGTGAGCTTTTCTTATGTTTTTTTTTAAATAAAAAATACAAATTAAAATAGCAACAAGGCAAAACAAATGAATTAATATCAAATTGACAAGAATACAAGATGAAATTTCCTTCCTTTTGGTGCCAAATTTTCTACTTTATTGCGCTGCCCAGATACATGAATGCTGCCGACTTTTTTTATTACGCCTTCAACTCTGCAATTCTTTCAGCACTATATCATAGTCTAGTTGAAATCCAGTGCAAATGTAAATACCTTCAATACCGAAATGTCATATCGGAAGCCAGCCTTTGGAAGGAATGGTTGATCCTCTTACTCTCTTTGTTCTGGATCCAACCTGGTTTAAAACATTGGTTTAGTGGAGAATCCTGGTTAAGATCAACTATGGAAAGCATCAGTTCAGTTGTAATAGAGGTAATCCTCAACTTACAACCATTCATTTAGTGACCATTCAAAGTTACAATGGCGCTGAACAAAGTGACATATACCTGTTTTTCACACTTATGACTGCTGCAGTATCCCCATGGTCATGTGATCAAAATTCAGACGCTTGGCAGGCTTCTGACATACGTGTCTCTTTCATATACTGTAGCTCTACATATGTTACACATTTCCTTCAGCCTATCTGAATTTGAGGGATTCCCAGAGATTTTAGTGCAGGTTAATCAACACCAAAGGCAAATTTAACCACCTGTGATGTGGCAGAAGCAATATCATCTCCTTCCAGTTGTAGTAGTTCAATTTATTTATTTAAGATGTATAGCCAGCGCATTTCCTTACCTCATTCATCCTTAGCCTGTGAATTAAGTCATCATTCTTCTCACTGTTAATGGTTGGGAATTGAGACCCACAAGGTAGTGAATCACATAAGGCCACCCAGTGAGTTTGTAGCTGGACTGAGATTTGAATTTTCACATCACAGGTAGTAGTCCAAAATGGATAAAATGCATTTGAATTTTTCATTGTTCCAACATGATTGCTTTTGTTAGAGCAATGAAATCGCTCTTCATTTAGACAGTGATCGGGCAAAAGTACAAGTACATATTTCCCCAGACTCCAAAATACTTATCACAATAGCTTTGATTTTTTCCAAACACAACATCTGCAGGTTATGTTAATCGGTTGAACATTTCAGGATCAGCTTTCTTCAAACATTAAGTTAATTTGCTTAGAGTCCATTTAAGCTTTGGGTGAGACAGGAATTCAATTTTTCAGTTCCAACCCATATAAATCATCTGGGTCCTGAGTTGACTGGATTTAAAGGGAGTTTCAGTCCAGGTGCAAAACACTAAATATTCGATTTTGATTAAAATCTCACATATGTTTGGAGCATGTCTCTTTGGGTGTAGGGTTTTTCCAAATGAAAGAGTGTAGGCATAGACTGTGAATTTTCATGACTTCTGGCACACCAAATAAAATAGTCAGAATTTTGTCTAATGTCCCTCCTAAAAGAAAAGTTTGACTAGAAATGTATGGAAGTTTCTGGCATGATCCCCAGCTTTCCCATTTAACTGACACCAGGAACTGGTAATATTAAACTGTTTCCAAGTCAATTGTGGTCAACTGCACAAGACAGACTTGACCAGAAAATCATTTTCATAGGAGCACTAGAAATATACTTTACTGAGACAGACTATAATAATAGAAGTCTGATTGTCTTTACCATTCTCCTAATTTTACCTCAGTGAATTAGGGAGGTGTTTACATGAGCTACGCTAATATCGTCTTGCTTCTCCCTGGACTTATAGAAAATTTCAGCCTTCATTGTTGAGGTATTGGTTCTTGCATATAGGTAGTCCTCACCTTACAACTATTCATTTAGTGACTGTTTGAAGTTACAGCAGCATTGAAGAAGTGACTTATGCCTGGTTTTCACACTTGCGCTTATTGTAGCATTCCTGTGGTCATGTGATGAAAATTCAGATGCTTGGCAACTGGCGTGTATTTATGACGGTTGCAGTACCCCGGGGTCATGTGAATTACCTTTTGCGACCTTCTGACAAGTGAAGTCAATGGGAAAGCCGGATTCACTTAACAACCGTGTTATTGACTTAACAACTGCAGTGATTCACTTAAAAACAGTGGCAAGAAAAGATGTAAAATGGGGCACAACTCACTTAACAACTGCCTTACTTAACAACAGAAATGTTGGGCTCTCAAGGGGTCATAAGTTGAAGACAAATCATTAAAACCTGTTGTATAAGGTCAAAGAGGTGAGTGGACCAAATAAAAGGCTTTTCTCTGTGGTGGCTTCTACCTTGTAGTTATGAGTTGAAGAATGCCTGTATTTCTGTCATGTACAGTTGTATGTGAGTTGCACACATCCATTGTGATTCACCTAATGATTGATGTGCCATTATCCTGATTACTCTTACATCCATTCACCAAGGACTGGTTTGCTCAGCACGATAATCCATGATTCATTTATTTGGGGTTAGTGTGATGTGTGAATCAAGTCGCTGCAGCATGTTCTTCTGTGGTTAAACAAATTCTGGTGTGGTGTTTTGTATGAACTAAATCTAGGTTTGATGAGCCCTTATTTATATCAGAATAAACACTCTAAAATCTCCTGAAGCGAGTTGAAATTTGGTATGAATATTGTACCCATAAAAGCTTGCAGGCATTCAGAGCGATTGACTCATCTTTAGATGGGACTAATCATAAAATATGCTGGCTGGTTGATGACTTTTCATGGGGGTAAGAAAGCATGATACTTTTACTAGAGTTTTCTGGGGCATGGTAACCTCTTGTGTTTGGGATTTCCTGTTTTTTTTCAGATAACTTCTTTTCTCCAACCCTTTTGCAAACTGAGTGTGACTGCATTGGTTCAGTCCATCTCTTTATTTCTGGGTTCCGTCTGATTGGAGATTTTTTTTTAAAAAATCTAGAAACAAAGGCTATAGTTAAAAGAGAAACAAAACATTTGTCTGTTCTGCTAAATCTCGGTTAATCTTTTCTAGAACATTTCCATGCAAGGATTCTGTCCTTGGGATTTAATGGTTGCTGGGAACCTCAGATTGTGAGTCACATTACTGGTTTTAGCATCCTTCGTGCAGGTACATTACCAGTTGTTGATGCTCATCCCAGTGCTCGAAAAAACCTACTCATTTCAGATCAACCTTTGTAGTAGATCCACAAGTAAACAAAATCATTTTTATACAGTTAACTAGCATGCAAAAAAACCCCAAAACAAACTGCTTTGGAGTGAGGTAATTATCTCCTATGCTCAAAGGATAAAGAGGAACTTCATAATAGAAATTGTATTCCACACAGACAGTCCCTGGATTAAGAAGGTTCTAATTTAAGGACAATCCCTATATATCAGTGGACCATCTATTACTAAAAAGGGCAAATGGCATTCTCCTTTCTCAAGCCGAAAAAGGGCTGAAGCCAGAGGTGGGTTCCTCCCGGTTCGGACTGGTTCGCCCGAACCGGTAGCAACCTGCTGGTGATGTCACGATGATGTCATGGAAGCGGTTCTGTCGGTGCCGGTCTGTGGACGCTGCCATCTCTTTTTTAAGAAAAAATTGAATTTTTTTAAATTTCCCCCCTGAATTTTTTATGGTTTTTTTTCTTCTGCGCATGCGCAGAAGCCGAGTTTCCGGTATTGCGTATGCATCGCCATCTTGTTTTTGGAATTTTTTTGGGGGGAATTTTTTAAAATTTTCAGCACTGTGCATGTGCATGTGAGTTTTTCGAACACGCGCCCATGAAGCACGCCCACGCGGCGCAGGAGGAAGCGAACTAGCAGCGAGGTAAGTTAGAACCCACCCCTGGCTGAAGCCACACGAAGCTTTCAGCAACTGCTGAAGCCACACTCTTTTGATATACAGCCTGATTCCTAAAAACACTGCAAGACTTCAGTGCTTCTTGGCTCAAGAAGTGAGAACGCCAATCACCACTTTCAGGCCATTTGTAAGTACAAGTTCTGACTCACATAAAAATTCAGATTTAAGACAAAGTTAGCAGAATTTGTTCTTAACCCAAGTACTGCCTGTACCAGTAAAGTAAGATCCTGCTTATTTTAATTCAGTTCTTTACTTAGAATTAACAGACCAACGGAGTAACGGGGTTGGAAGGATCTTGGAGGTCTTCTAGTTCAACCCCCAGCTCAAGCAGGAGACCCTATACCAGAGTTTCTCAACCTTTCCGGGTTGGTGACCTGGAGGGGGAGAGGAGGAAAGAGGGGATGGTTTTGTGGGCAGGATAGACACACATTGCTAGTATGAGTGGGATTGCGAGCACCTGCGATGCTTGCGTGAGTGGGTCTGTGAGCCCCTGGGACGCTTGCGCGAGTGGGGCTGTGCGTGCGTGTGCACACCTGTGCACCAGCCAGCCACTCACGTGGTCTGGTTGCGAATAGGCCACGGCCCCCAGGTTGGGGAACCCTGCCCTATACCATTCCAGGCAAGTGTCTGTCCAGTCTTTTCTTAAAAGCCTCCAGTGATGGAGCACTCACAATTTCTGGAGGCAAGCTGTTCCACTGGTTAATTGCTCTCAGTGTTAGAAAATTCTTTCTCTCCTTGATTAGTTTCCATCCAGTGTTTCTTGTTTTGCCTTCTGGTGCTTTGGAAAATGGGTTGACCCCCTTCTTCTTTGTCGCAGCCCCTCAGAGATTGAAGCACTGCTATCATGTCACCCCTAGTCCTTCTTTTCACTAGACTAGACATACCCAATTCCTGTAACTGTTCTTTGTATGTTTTCGCCTCCAGCTGTCTAATCTTCTTTGTTGCTCTTTTCTGCACTCTTTCCAGAATTTCAACATTTTTTATAATATGTTGAATTAAATTCAACATTTCAGTGGAACCGAATCCCTCTCAAATGTTTATAGTCTCCGCAGCACATTGGTTGTCCTCAGAGGCGTGGCACATGGTACATGGCAGTATTATTCTTATTTTACATATTGATGAATTAAGAATAATGTAGTGATTTGTTTGTGGCAACATACAGAATATGCAAACAAGGATGGGAGGATTCAAAACTAGATTTCCTATATTCGGATGAACCCTGCATCTATTGGAGGACACTGCCTTTTCTTCATGTCCCTAGGCAAGTACATAAGAAGGAAACCAACTGGAAAGGAGAATTTGAAGAATCTGCAGTATACGGAATGGTCAAGCTTGTTTTATTAATTCTGCTTTGCCTCAACATGTGTAGAAACATTTGTGGACTGTAAATTATTGGGATTTGCAGTGTAGGGTTATTAAACTAGCTTCCTTTCTCTCTCCCTAGCTCAGTGTTTCTAAATCTCAGCAACTTTAAGTTGTGTGGACTTCAACTCCCAGGAACCCTAGAAACCGAAGTCTGCACATTTTAAAATTGCTGGGGTTGGGAATCGCAGCTCTAGCTAATTAATATCAGTGAAGCATATGGAATTCCACAGATAACTAGCTGTATAGAAATGAGGAGGAGGTGCCTTGGTGACAATATTGGAAAGAAGAACTACGAACCTTTCCAAACTGCCTTATGGAAGAATGAATTTCAGATGTTCAAAACCAAAACAGGATGTAGCTGTATTCTCCAAGACCGCCTTCTGTCCTTGCAATGCATCCCTTGCTATAAAACGAAAGGCTGAGATTGAAAAATGGATGTCAGCATGTAATACCACTGGTGTGGTCTTTAGAAGCCTCTATTTTCCTCTGCTTCACGTGGAACAGATTAAACCACCCATTAGGTTTGAGTCTTAAGCCTGCTAATTCTGCTGTATTAACTAATGTCTCTTGGTAAAGAAAGTTGAAGGAAGTCTTAACTTAAGAACAACCATTGAAAACTAGTTATTTATTTATCCTGTTTAATTAAATTCACATTGCAAGGATAGAAAACCAGTGCTTGATATAGTATCAGGGGTGAAATCCTCCCGGTTCGCTCTTACCTGTTGGTCGCCGTACAGCCGAACAACCTGGTGGCGTTCACGGCGCGGGGCTTCCCCCGCCCGCTTCCCCCGCCCGCCGGGACGCCGCCGTTTGCGTTCTTTTGCCCTCTGTGCATGCGCAAAGCATTCTGCTTGCGCAGAGGGCAAAAGAACGCAAATGCCAGCGTCCCGGCGGGCGAGGGAAGCCCCGCGCCGTGAATGCCACCAGGTTGTTCGGCTGTGCGGCGATCAACAGGTAAGAGCGAACCGGGAGGATTTCACCCCTGTATAGTACCTATAGTGCAGTAGCAATGGCAGCTCTATAAATAGAGCAACAAAGTCAGTATAGGGTAATGGCTCAGCTTGGATCATTATCCAATTCCAAAACCTGGTGGAAACCACTGCTCATTCCATAAAGGTTGAAATGTGGAGGAATCTTATTTTTTTGTAGATGTTGCTGATCTGTAACTCCCATGGCTAACCTTTTCCGGACTGAGTGCCAAAAGCATGCACGCGCCCGAACCAGTAGTGGGTTCTACTTACCTTTGCTACCGGGTCGGGAATGGGAGTGTGCGGGCGCACACGCAACACTTTGCGCACGTGCAACACTTCTGTGCAAGTGCAGAGTGTTTTTTGATGATGTCCAGGTGGGTGGGCGGAGCCTCCCGCCACCGCCACTACCAGCTCGCCATACCGGGTCGAACCAGCAGCAACCCACCACTGGCCCAAACCCCGAAAATGCAATATGCGCATGCCCCCCGTGCATGCCCCCACCCCCGTACATGCATGTGCCCCTCGCACGCCCCCCACCCCCGCGCATGCGCGGCAGAGACCCAAAGACCAGTTGGCCAGCGGGAGGCATATGTACACGCAAGGCGGACCTGAACTGGGGCGACGGCTTGTGTGCCATCAGAGAGGGCGCTGTCTGCCTCCTCTGGCACACGTGCCATAGGTTCGCCATCATGGTCCTATATCATTACTGACTAGAATGTTGAGAATTCCAGAACATCTCAAAAGTGATAAAATTGAATGAATGAATGAATGAATGAATGAATGAATGAATGAATGAACAAACATAGAAATTAAATGCACAGGCAGGCAATAAAATATTATTAGATCTATGCATTAAAGAACATACAGATATGCTTTTGGTAACCAAGATGCATCTTATCAATCAGTAGAGTTGAAAAGCAACCATCAATTTCTTGAAATACAGGAACTAGAAATCGATGTATTATTCAAACTCTCCTGTCTGTTTGGTCTGTTTGTAACCTTCATCTGGGTGAAATGGTGCATCATGGGGCAATAATTTTTGAATACACTTACTTTAAATGGGCCAACTTAAAAAAATGCATCCAAACTCCAGGACCTGTGACTCCTATGGGACTGAAATGTGGCAAAGCTGTGACATGTGATCACCATTTCCAATGCTCCCTGCCAATTTTCCCACAAGTCAATACCATTTATATGATCATAAATGTTGTAGTGCCATGATATCATAAAGTTTTAGTTATCGAATATATTGATATAACTCATGTTTTGCACATAGAAGACGTCAGCTTTGATCGGCCACATCTTCAGATGGGGCTGCAAAAGATTATGATCTGAAATCCTAAATATCTGCCTTGGTCAAAGAACCAGAGGGTACCGTCCAGGACAAAGTTACACAGAGCATTAAACCTTTTTTTCCAAGTAAAAGTTTTTTGTTTTTATTTTTACATATCTCATGTCGTGAATGGTTTGTTTTCTGGGTTTCATACATATCAATACAAATAATCATAACAATATTCTTAATAATTACAATTCATTTTCATTTCTGATTTTAACACGTAATGTCTATTATCATCTTTCAATTCTAATCCTTCTCATAATTCTACCACACTGTCTATCATTTTAATATCCAATTTTACTCTTTCCCCCCTCATATTTCTGCAATATTTCTGCATCTATTTAGCCCTCTTTCCTCCCCCTTCTCCTATCATTCTAATAATATAAGACGTGATCTTTCCTTTTTTCATTATTCAATTTTTCCATATATCAATCATGATCTATTCTCTAGCTTTTCATTATTGCTCTCGAAGCATTAAACTTATGCAGTAGCCCATATTTATCCATGACAAACCAATTAGTAAAGTATTCTTTGGAGAGTGACAAAATAGGAGCTGAGGTGGCGCAGCAGTTAGAGGCAGTACTGCAAGTCACTTTAGCTGACTGTGATCCGCAGGTCAGCGGTTCAGATCTCACCAGGCTCAAGGTTGACTCAGCCTTCCATCCTTCCAAGGTAGGTAAAATGAGGACCCAGATTGTTGGGGGCAATGTAAAAATATACATTGCTTACTGGTGTAAACCGCTTAGAGAGTGCTTGCACTGTGAGGCGGTATATAAATCTCACAAAATAAATACCGTGTTTCCCTGAAAATAAGACCCTGTCTTATATTTTTTTTGAACCCTGAAATAAGCGCTTGGCCTTATTGCCATGCACTCAAAAGCCCGATTGGGCTTATTATCAGGGGATGTCTTATTTTGGGGGAAACAGGGTAATAAATAATAAAGTGATGTCCCTTTGAAGAAAGACTAAAAACCCTCTTAATCTGCCTGCCTTTTCCAACTTTTCTAATTCCAGTATGAATTGCACTCATCCCAGCTGTTTTGACTGTTGGAAGATCTTGTCTCTCCCTCCTTCCAATTCTTTACCTGGGAGTAGATACAGTCCAGGAAAAGTAAATAGGAGTGAAATTGACCAGAACGTTTTAGAAACAGATCAGCTGGCACTGTTTGCCTTCTTCCTATTAGGCTGAAAGTGTTTATTTGTTAGTTAAGTTAGTTTTGAAAGGAGCAGTTGCTTCAAAACAGAAGGAGGAAGAGATAATTGAGATTTCATGGAATTTCAAGCCTCTGATTATGGTATAATTTGATTATTGGAAGCTGTCTTCCACTGGACATCCAACTGGCTCCCACCCGAATTGTCTTCTGGAAGCTGCTCAAAACAAAGCTGTTTTGGACAGTCTTGATCCCAGTCTTGATTTGGTAATGCTTTGATCTGATTAATTTAATCTTACTTTATGTTTTCAGATAATGTGCAGATGTTTTATTTGTGTACTCTTTGTATATTGAACTTTGTTGTTTGTGTATCTTATTTATAAACTGTCAAGAGTTCTTCAAGGTTTGGCAGTCCGTAGATAAAATTAATAATAACAATATCTTACACAAACATCTTTGTATGCAAATCTTCCTGCTGTTCTAGGGACCCAATCAGAGCAAACAACAGTGAAATTAAGAATTAATTAGCAATAGACCCAATGCCAGTTTGTTGGGAAGCTCTTTGAGAAAAAAAAAGAGGTTCTTCATTCAATGAAACAACAGGACTATATTTATATTTCGTGGATTTGCACATTTCCTTGTGTAACATTAGTTGACTATTATTGCAACCAAACCAAAATCTTACAGATTTTAAGAAAATGCATAAAGAAGAGAGGAATGACATTTAAAACAGATAATGGAATCTGTTTCAATTAATGTAGGACTTCATATTCAGCATTGTCGCAAGACCAAAAAAATAGATTAAGCTGCTTTGGTCACCTCCTATAGCAGTGATGGCGAACCTTTTCTGGTTCGCGTGCCCACGCCCATTGCCCCCCCCACGCATGCGCACAATGGGCAAACCGGAAGTGCAGAAAAACGCACTTCCGGTTTGCCATTGGGTTGTTTTTTGCACTCTGGAGGGTTCAGGGAAGCTTCCTGAAGCCCCGGAATGCAAAAAACGGCAAAATGGGCAAACTGGAAGTGCGTTTTCTGCACTTCCGGTTTGCCATTTTGCCGTTTTTTGCACTCCGGAGGGTTCAGGGAAGCTTCCCTGAACCCTCCGGAGTGCAAAAAACAGCTCACCGGCAAACCGGAAGTGCGTTTTTTCCGCACTTCCGGTTTGCTGGTGGGCAACGCTCGCGTGCCCTCTGCTATGGCTCCGCGTGCCACCTGTGGCACGCGTGCCATAGGTTCACCATCACGGTCCTATAGTGCTTTAGCTGCTGCAAATAATCTTTTGACATCTGCTGCCTGATTATTATAAATAGTATACCAATCCATGGTAAATTTCAGTCAAAATTATTTTTAACCGCGCACATTGTTTAGGGTACAACATTCTTCAGTAATGTCTTGTTTTCCATTTTCAATATTTCTGGCTTTCTCCCACCCATTTATTCTCCATGCACAATCCAAGATAATCATGGATCTGTTGGAAAGGCAGACTTTTGCATGTACTGTAAATGAATGTAAAACAGTTTCTAACTTGTTCATTTTCGCTTTCCCACAGTCACGGGAGAATTGAAAGCATTTCAGGGACTATCAAACTGCCAGCAAGATATGATGCAAACTTTGTTGCCATGGATAACAGATGTTTTATAGCAATAGCATTAGCACCTAGACTTATATATCGCTTCACAGTGCTCCACAGCCCTCTCTAAGTGGTTTACAGAGTCAGCATATTGCCCCCAACAATATGGTCCTCATTTTACCGACCTTAGAAGGATGGAAGGCTGAGTCATTGTTGAGCCGGTGAAAATCGAACTGCTGGCAGTCAGCAGAATTAGCCTGCAATATTGCATTCTAACCACTGCAACACCACAGCTCCTTTATATTTTAAGCCTAGGGAGCATTGGAGGAACAAACTTCTTAGAATAATAATGGCTAATCAGCTTTATACTATCAGAGAAAATATTCTGCTTTTTGTAGGTAAGCGCTCTTTATCCAATATGGTGAGGTCGAGGTTATCCTCTAGTACAGTGATGGCGAACCTATGGCACGCGTGCCACAGGTGGCATGCGGAGCCATATCTGCCGGCACGCGAGCCGTTGCCCTAGCTTAGCTCCGACGCACATGTGCACGCTGGCCAGCTGATTTACGGCTTACGCTGAGGCTCTGGGAGGGCATTTTTGGCTTCCGGAGGGCCTCCGGGGGCATTTTTGCCCTCCCCAGGTTCCAGGGAAGCTTACTGGGCCCACCGGAAGTTGGAAAAATGGGCCATTTCTGGCCTCCAGCGGCATTAAATTATGGGTGTGGGCACTCGCGCGTGTGCGATAGCGCGCGCACACACGCTTTCGGCACCTGAGGAAAAAACGGTTTGCCATCACTGCTCTAGTAGTTCAGGTACAGCCTGCCCCGCACAAAACAGAGCATGATTTGGACAATTGAAGTTGGCTAGTATGATTTAAATGTAGTTTTTAGTTGCTGCTTTTGAAATGCGGACTCTTATTCAGTGTTGGAATCTTTTTTGTATTTAATGTTACCAATCCAGATGTGTCTTTATTCTATGTTTTAGCTTTTAATAGCTACGTAGAAAGCTTTCAGTTTATCTTTCATGCACATTTGAATTGGTGTTTAAATGTGTTCATCCGGAACTTTATTTTTTAACTTCAGTACCAATCTTGTTGCAATTCTCTTTCTGTTGACCTGAACTCAAAATTGTTATCTGTTGATGGGTGAAAAAAGTTCTACTGTAGACCTCAGAATTCCTTTAAAATTAGAACAGAACAGAACAGAACAGAATTCTTTATTGGCCAAGTGTGATAGGGCACACAAGGAATTTGTCTTTGGTGCAAAAGCTCATACTGTACATCCAAACAGCAAGTAAAATAGGTCAGAGATCATAAATCATAATTACAATCATTAATCAGAAGTTACAAACAACAATTGATAAATCATAAGATACCAATAGGAGAAGATAGTAGGAAAGATGAGAAGATGAGAAATGAGACAGTGCTGTGGGAATTAAGTGTTGAGCAGAGTGATGGCACGGGGGAAAAAACTATATTTGTGTCCAGTTGTTTTGGCATGCAATGCTCTATAGCAGCGTCCTGAGGGGAGGAGTTGAAATAGATTATGTCCAGGATGTGAGGAGTCTGTAGATATTTTCTAATGTGTGAGTGCCATTGGATAGCCCTCAGGTCAGTCCTTGGTATCTCCAGTTTAAAAAGACCTGTGACTTCAGAACAGTGTTTCTCAACCTTGGCAAATTTAAGAGGCGTGGACTTCAATTCCCAGAATTTTCCAGCCAGCCATGGTGGGCTGGGGAATTCTGTGAGTTGAAATCAACACCTCTTAAAGTTGCCAAGGTTGAGAAACATTTTGTTAGAAAGCTGTTGAGAGTCAATGTGGCTAACATTAATGTAGATGGACAGAGGGCTTGATTTGGGTAGACCAGTTTCCTATCGAAGCAGCAATAATTGTACTGATAGTTAAAAATATGAGAGGCTTTCCTAGAATAGTGTTAATAGAACCGCTGTTAACCTGCAAATATTGTTAGCAGAGGCATCCAGACAGCGTTAAAATAGCGTCAGGGGAATAAACTTCTAAGGAAATGTTAGTTTCCTTTTCCTGTTTTTCAAGAATGCCATATGCATAGGGATACTGAACTCAAATGTTTTTGTCAGTCTTTAACATTTTTCAGATTTCAGCTTTCATTTTCATTGTGAAGAGCCGTTAGAGGAAACTCTGCTCGGACTGATGCTGAGTTCATTGCAACGGAAAACGTGGTCTGAAAGATAATTCATTCTTTTAATAGCACATTTCTTTATTTAAGCTGTCAATGGCAAGCAATATTCCTGGACATATAGTACAGTGATGGTGAATCTTTTTTTGCTTGGGTGCCAAAAAAGGTGCGTGTGTGTGTGATAGAGCGTGTGTGTGTGGCCACACCCATAATGCAATGCCCTCGACCCTGCGCATGCGCACACAACACCCCCACGCTGCCCCCCACGCCTCCGAACTTTCGGTAGGCCCATTAGGCCATTTTTCACCCTCCCCAGGCTTCAGGAAAGCCTCCTGAAGCCTGGGGTGGGTAAAAAAGGCCCAATGGACCTACCGGAAGTTTGTTTCCGAACTTCCGGTAGGCCCATTGGGTTCGTTTTTTGCCATCCACAGGCTCTGGAGGCTTTCCTGAAGCCTGGGGAGGGCAAAAACGGCCTCCCCCAGCCCTCCGGAAGGCCAAAAATCAGCTGGCCAGCGCACACATGCGCGCTGGAGCTGACATAGGGCAATGCCTCGCATGCCTTCAGATATTGCTCTGCGTTCTACCTGTGGCACATGTGCCATAGGTTCGCCATCACGGATATAGTATATTTATTTATTTATTTTATTTATTGTATTTGTATGTCGCCCAACTCCCAAAGGACTCTGGGCGGCTAACAACAATTGCAAATACAAAAATAAATAAATAAAAGCATTAAAACAGATTAAAAACAGATTTAAAAACTCATACATACCCTTTCATGGCCAGATCTCTCCAATTATAGCTGTGAGATCAACGTCCTTAAGCCTGCCGGAAGAGCCAGGTCTTAACCACTTTTCGGAAGGCCAATAGGGTGGGGGTGTTCCAGATCTCCGGAGGTAGCTGGTTCCAGATCTCCAGGGCAGCCACAGAGAAGGCCCTCCCCCGTGGGCCTGCCAGCCGGCATTTGTATTGGCGTGGATTTTGCTTTTTTGCATGGCTGAGATTATATACAGCTGAATTATCTTGCATAATCTTTGGTCTCCATTTTTCTTGACTCTTGGAGATACGAGTGTAGCTGAAGAAATGCTAACCAGAAACAACCTAGCTCTTTTCCACTCCCAACCCAATTTATTTCCAAACAACAAACCCTGGTCATATCAATATGCGTTGTTCAGCACCCTACATTTTATTACATTGCTCCATCTATCACAGGATTTAGAAGGAATGGGAAGTCATTGTTCTCTAGGGCCAGGTTAGATTCTGACATTCTCCTGTGCGTTGCATAGAAGAAAGTTCAGGTAAGCCAACGTTCCTTTTTAGTGGCCAACTCTTACTTCAAAAGAGTAGAGTAACAGATTTAACAGATTAACAGAGTTGGAAGGGACCTTGCAGGTCATCTAGTCCAACCCCCTGCCCAAGCAGGAGACCCTATATCTGCCTCTACCTAGGATCGAACTCACAACCTCCTGACTGTGAGGCGAGAGCTCCACCTCTAGGCCACAGCAGTGTCTAAGGAACTAAGTAACGGTAAAAATGGTGATACATACAGTATGTGCTTTAGTAATGCTTAGAACAATTTCAATGGTATCAAGAGGACAAATTAGCAAGGTTGATGAATGGAACGGTTTCCAAAATTGGATGTTTCTTTTCTGAAGAAATTGTACAATTTCATATACTGATCAGTCATAATGAATAGATGCAAACTGAGAATGCATTACACGAACCTCGACCAGTATAATAATTCAGTTAGCATTCGTCTGTCTGAGATGCTGTTGGTTCCTATGAGAACATGTTGGATTACAGCTATGGTCCCCATTGTGGTTAAATCTAGGTTTTCTCATGTAATCTCAGATCTGAGAACAAATGCTGTATTTTATATTCAGTGAAATTTCAAAAGTTCAGCTGCCAATAATGCCCATTTTTCTTTTCCTTTCTTGGTGGAAGCTTGGAATATCGTTTTTTTTTTAAATCTACTGATTTCATAAGTAAAGTATCATCTCCTGTCTTTAATTAACTCTGTTAATAATTCCCAGAACCTTATAGCATGCATGGTGGTATTTAATTAAATCAGAAGAGACATGATTTGAACAAGACTTTAGTTTCACTTTGAAAGTTATTAAATAAACTGATATGGTTTTGTTCCTCTAAGGTTCCTGGGAGCATCCTGTTAAATTTTAATCACGTGCAGCTAGTCAAATAATGGCCCCTTCCCAAAAATCCTGAAAATAATAGTAAGATATTAAAAAGAGATGCTATGTAAGATTATATCTAAAGGCTTTAACCTGACAGATATTTGAACAGAATACAATTTTCACCCAACTGAAAAGGTAAATATCAGCTCATTAAATGGACTTTAGGGAGTAGTTTAGTATATTAGCCATGTGCTAACCATCTATTGGGATATTGTGTGGGAATGGCTAGAATTTTATGGGATCATAATTGCAGCTGCTTATCATTCTATTTTCCAAACTGTTTGCCCTCATTATACCTTTTTGTATCTTTGAGGGCTGTAAAGAATGTTTATGCATCTGCTACATGCCATTTATGCACTACACAGAATTCTGGAAAAAGTTTAATATCCCTACTGAAAGAATAATCAGAGGTTTCGATCAATCTAAGCCCTTCCTTAGTATCACCAAGGCTCTCAATTTCAGCTTGACTATTGCAAAAGTTTAGGATGAATCATCTCTTGCTAGTGGCTGATTCATTTAGCCTTCCTGAGCCAGTGGGAACATTTGACATTTTAACAGCATGTCTTGGATACACAATGAAAATGGCTGCCGGGGGGGGGGATTTGCCCACTCAAAAATGGCTCCCACAGTGGGCGTGGCCAGTCACAAAGCAACCATTTGCCTCAGTAATGGGTTCTAAAACCCTTTACTACCGGTTTGCGCGCGCACTTGCGTGCGTGTGTGACACTTCTGCACATGCGCAGAAGCGTCCCATGTGGGTGGGTGGCGCCTCCCACCGCCGGCGCTACTGGTTCTTAGAACCGGGCCGAACCGGGAGCAACCCACCGCTGATTTGCCTAAAAGCAAGCTTGGCAGCTTCCACCATTTCTAACCTTACCCTTCGGGAGACTCACTATCACTCTTCTGTTCACTCTTCCTTGATGTTGTTTTTCTGGACATGTAGGCAGAGTGTTCCTTTTTATTTTTGGAGAACACCTGTGGTCTGAGATGGACTGCAAAGGCTTTGTAGGAAATGATTCTTGAGTTTGGTTCTTTGTTTTGCAATAAGCCAGCTTCATTTTAAATTTTGTTTAGAGTTAAAATGGTAATCCCAAAACTATAATGAGATAGGTTCTGGTAGACACAAAGGAAGTTGTCTGCAGATATATTTTTGCCTAAGTTCACACATCCAGGATCCCAGTTCTGTTAGATATAAGTAATCCATGTTCTAATGATATTCCCTTACATATTTGTATTGCAGGAGGAGAAAACTGCAGTAATGTCGAAATATATCCGAATAATATTTGTAGCTCAGGGTTAAACTATGAGGTCCTTGGTGCTCTCTGATCTGGCAGTTTTCTTGCAGACGTTTCATTACCAAACTAGGTAACTCATCAGTGCTAGTAAGGGTGTAGGGTTTGCCCTCATTTTATATACTAGTGGCTTGTCCTGTCAATGTTGGTGGGAGTAGACTTGGTGATTCTATGATATCCTAATCATTTCACTTATCCCATTAGCCAGGATTTGTTTTTGAAATGAAATTCTGTATTGGTAGGCAACAAATATGTTCTCTATGGAACCTGATATTTAGAAGTTTGTAATTAAACCAAAGAGCAAATTGTTGCACATGCATTTGTGTATATTTACTAACATACCCATTTTTATATTTATATTTCTTTTGTGTTGCACTTTTTTCATGGATTTTTTTCCCAGGGTAAACTTGGGTATTTTTGTGTAATATACTCAAATACGCATAATTTCTGCCTATTGTCCCTTACTATATGCTTTCTATGATAAGAGCTGTGCAATTCAGATTCAGTTCCAAAAAGCATGGGGGACATAGTCTTTAAGCCAGCCATTGTTTTTCTGGGATCTCGTGCCAGTTGCACCATCCCAGGGATAAAAACAGCTGCTTGCTTTAAAGAGATACAAACAGGTTTTCCATTTGCATGCTCGTGAGCTGCAAAGCAGCTTTTTGGAATTATTATTATTATTATTATTATTATTATTATTATTATTATTATTATTATTATTATTATTATTATTATTATTATTATTATTATTATTATTATTATTTTCACAATTATATCACAGCGGCCAGTTGTTTCGCCGGATTTGGCATTGATTACTAGTCAAGCCCCACCCAGGGGCCTAGGACGTCATAATATATTTTCGAAGTATATGTGCGGAACCTGGCAGTGCGGCTTTCTGCATTTGACTGATGGTGATTTTGTCGATTTTGAGCTGTTTTAAATGTAATTCCAGTGCTTTTGGGACAGCACCCAGTGTTCCAATCACCGTTGTTGTTGTTGTTGTTGGTATGATGATGATGATGATGATGATGATGGTTGGTTGCAGTCAGCCAGATGTTTAGACTGGATTTGGCATTTTAACAACTTACTGAGTCCTTTCCAAGGACCTGGGATAGGCAGATGTTGTTTGATGGTGTTAAAGGTATCAGCTCAGGATGTGGCCTGTCCCAAGTAAAGCTGCCTTTTGCAATTGACTGTTGATGATTTTGTCAATGCCGGTGTTCAAATGTTGCCCAAATGTTTTGAGATTGCATCCAAGGCTCCTATTACTATTGGTACTATCTTTGCTTTCTTTTGTCACAATCATTGTGTTTTGTGATTTTCTCCAGTTCTTTCTCTTCTGCTGTCTCCAGATATTGCAAAATCCACCATCCAGACCTTTTTTTTTTTGCCTTTCTTATTGACAATTAAGTCTGGGGTGCTATGTGATAGATGCCTGTCTGTTTGAATTCTAAAGCCCCAGAGCAATTTAGCATCTTTGTTTTATATTATTTTTATCTATTGGGCGGTCCCAATAGAACTTGCTTGCAGGCAAATGGTATTTGCAGATAGTCTAATGCACCATTGTTGCTACTTTGTCATGCTGTTGTTTGTGGTCAGTCTGTGCGATCTTCTTGCAGCAGCAAACTAGGTGGTCCATTGTTTCTTCAACTACTTTGCAAAGGTGGTATTTGCTGTCTGTTACCATGTTCTCAATTCTGGCTTATTATGTATTTGTTCTTAAGGTTTGGTCTTGTGCAGTCAGAATTAGCCCCTCTGTCTCTAATTATTAATAATATTGGGCTGAGAGAGAGGGACAGGCCCAAAGTTACCCATCTAGCTTCCCTGCCTAAGGGAGACCTAGAACTCTAGTCTCCTGCTTTCTAGATCAGCACTTTTACCTCTATACCAGGGGTGTCAAACTCGCGGCCCGTGGGCCAGATGCGTCATGCACTGGCCATGCCCACCCCGGGTTTAGCAAAGGGGAAAAAAGTCACGATATGTCACATGATGTCGCCGTGACGCTGCAAGTTTGACACCCCTGCTCTATACTAAACTGGCTCCAAACCAAACTACTCCAGGGCTATAATTTGTATATGCATGTTTGATATGCAAACAGTGTTATGGAATTCTGAAAAATACAATTTTGGGCAGGCCTGCTTCTAATGTGAAGTCTGAAATTGATTATCCATGTCTTAAAGTTAAGAAAGATCTAAAATTCTCAGGAACTCATATTTGATCCTTAACCAGCTTTTTCTAAGGCTTTGTGGCTGGGACAGAATGGGCTGTGCTTGTGCTATTTCACTGTGGTGTAATTTCCTGCAGCACACCACAGAGCCACACTTCAGCTGGTATGCTGCTCCATTTAGGCATCCAAATACCCTTTTCAATGAATTTTAGGAGTGAGGGGATTATTTTCTTCTCCCTCCTCCCCGCTTCATCTTTAGGTCACATCCATCTTTCAGAGTCTTTAGAGATTAGCTCTGTATATTTCTGATGTTTTACCACACTGTTTAATTAATTTCTAAGTTTAAATTGGTATCTTGTTTCATCAACATGTTCTTTGATGGCCTCACTGTGGATTTTGCAAAAGGTTCAGGATCTCATATTTGTTCAACAAAAGGAGACTGGATTCTCACTGGCATGATTAAGATGATTTTATTCTACTTTTTGTTCAATTATCATCATCTCCTTTCTCTCAAAATTGAAAATGTCTTCATAGAAATGGCATGCCTTCAGAAGAAAGGGCTCCACCCGCATTGCACATTAGAAGCTTCTTTCCCTGGCGGTATATTTTTGCTTTTTGAGAACTTTGTAAGAAAAACAGACAAATGAACCCATTCAAATAGCCTATGGTATTTATATTGGAGTCCTTCCTGTAGCTCTGTTTCAGACATACATAGGCTGGCAGCTGGATACCTTAGCTAGTTGCTCAGCCAAGAACTGGATGTTATGGCAGACATACGACTGTCGCCAAAACCATCAATCCAATGTCTCATTCTTTGCTCCTTCATAATTTCAAATAACATCAAATGCAATTCATTGGTTTTTAGCCCACTTTTCCTCCAAGGAGCTCAAGGCAAGATATATTATCTACACCTATTTTATTTCTCCTCCTAAACTGGGCTATGAGAGAAAAACGTCAACTGGCAAACTTCCTCACCAAGCAGGAATTTATACCCCCAGTCAGGGGTGAAATGCTACTGGTTTGTCCCAGTTTGGCCATACCGGTAGCAGCGGGTGCCAGTGGTTCGGAGAACTGGTAGCATGCGCAGAGGGTAAAAAAGTGCACGTGCGAATGGAGCGGGGATGAAAAAGCACGTGCGTGAGTGAGCGAGCGAAGCAACCATGCATGTGCAAAGCATGCACTTCCGAACCGGTAGGAAAGGTAAGTAGATTTCACCGCTGCACCCAGTCTTAATCTGGTGTAGGCAGGGGAAGGAATCACAGAGGCTGTGGAGGGAGTGAAAAAAGGGATCAGCCTAGAATCTCTATGTAGCCATAAGTGAGCTAAGTTCAATCCCCACCCCCACCCCAATTGAATCCCATGGAACTTTATCTAACTACAAGCAGGTGCTAGAAGCACGGTGGCTCAAGTAGTTGGGACACTGGGCAGGAGGATAGCTGGCCCACATTCAAGATCTGACAGCTACAGTTGGCATGGTTGAGCTCCTGTCCTTCACTCCAGCTCCTGCCAGGGACATGAAAGGAGCATCCAACTGGGTGTCCCCAGGGCAACAGTAATGTCACTGGCTAATCCTTTCAACCCAGAAACCCCTTAGTGCTTCTGACACAAATGCAAAAAAGGCAGGCGCTAACCCTTAGTTGAGAAGATTCCTATGCATAGCCTGTTTAGCAATAAATTAGCTTAACTGGACCTTCATGTGTGGACCTGGTCTTTCATGCCTGACATCTGGTGGTCTAAGGCAGTGTTTCTCAATCTCAGCAATTTCAAGATGGGTAGACCTCAACTCCCAGAATTCCCCAGCTAGCATGTTGGGAGTTGAAGTCCACACATTTTAAAGTGCCTGAGATTGAGAAACATTATCCTAAGGCATATTACACCAAGCTAACCTCCAATTATATTGCATTACAGCTCCCGTGATTCCCAGCTGCATAACATATTTTGAGAGTGCTAGAATGGGGATTCTGTTTTAGCCATTCAAGTTCTGGATTCATGTGACGTGAAGTTAGCAACCCTTGCAAATGGTACCATGTTGATATATTTATATGTTACACATCAAAATAGATTATGGGCAAGAAACAAAAGAGGACTAGTCCTGCTGTTTTCGTGCTTCTGCTGTTATGGCTCAATCCTAAAGTGACCAGAATTTTTTTTTAAAGCGGGACAGGGGGGGCGGGCCCGCCTGGCTGCCGCCATTTGTTTTGCCCTCTGCGCATGCGCAGAACGCGCAGAGGGCAAAACACAGCAAATGTTGGCGTCCAGGTGGTGGTGGGGAGGCGGGAGGCCTTTCCTCACCTCCCGCCTCCCCTTCGGGAGCTGCCCTGGGGCCGGGCTGGCAAGCGACGAACGGGAGGCGGGAGACGGGGAAAGGAGGCAGCCGGCAGCTTACCTGTCACGAGTTGCAGGCATCCAAGCGCCGCGGTCTCCCGGTCTCCCGCCCGGCCCCAGGGCAACAGCGGCAGCGAGGCGACGGGGGAAGGAAGGGGAGGGGGACGAGAAAGGGCTGTTTGCGCCGCCGGAGGGGCCGCTCGTGAGCTCAAACCCACGACGGCAGCGGCGACGGCTCCTCGTCCCTCACCCCTCCACCCGCATCCCAACAGCAGCGGCGCCTCCGAGGGCGGGGCTAGGGATGGGGCAGGGGAAGGAGAGGAGGAGCAGCCCCCCTTCCCCCTCCCCCAGCAGGCAGCCGCCTCGCTGAAATTCCGCCCGACTTGCTTCCGGTACCTCTCTTTTGCTTCCCCTCTAAGGTGACCAGACGTCCCGCTGTTTCCGCATTCTTTTCAAAAAAAGCGGGACTTTTTGAAAAGAATGCGGGACGCGGGACACACGCTTGAAAAGCGTGTCTGTCCCGCCAAAAGCGGGACGTCTGGTCACCTTACTCAATCCAGCCTGAAGATTCAGCCACCTGTACTTGTGGCTTCAAAACTTGTCATTTCTTGTATGATTTCTTTATATTTACAAGAACAACTCTGATTTGTTTTGCAGGGCTTACAGAACGAATTTCTGTGCAATATGGGAGATAAAAAATCTTTACCTAATTGGTCTTGAAATCTTATTAAAATAACCTTAAATAAATGCAAAAAATATTGTTTGCAGTCCAATCAAATGAAGGAGTAGGATTACAGATGTGTTTAAATACATACTCTAGAACAGTGTTTCTCAACTTCGGCAATTTGAAGATCTGTGGACTTCAACTTCTCCAGCCAGCAAAACTGGGGAATTCTGGGAGTTGAAGTCCCACACATCTTCAAATTGCCAAGGTTGAGAAATGCTGCTCTAAAAAATCCTCAAAAATGCATATTTTAAGATCATTTCCATAATAGCAGCATTATAAACACTTAAAAATACCATCCACCAAAGGAATAAAAATAGCGCTCTCAAATACCATCAGAGGGAAAGATTTTACAAATGAAAATACTTTGACCTGGTGGAAAAACAGGACACGCTGGGGTCCAGCTGTAAATGGGAATACAGCATGTGGCTGGTTTGTTGGTACGATAAGGGCATTTTCACATAGTTCTTTGCAGTGCTCCAGAAGTCGTGTTGTGTGATTGTAAAACTGAAGCCAGCAAAATTGGAAGCAACCATTTTTAGCCCAGACAGCATCATTATGTAAACACTGAACAGATGTCTCCGAGTTTCAAGGTTGGGAAAAATCTCCTGGATTCAAAAAGGCAGGAGGAGAAGGCCTAGCTTTAAATCCTGGGCTGATATTGAGAATTTGATTCCAATGCAATAGGCAGTCCTTTGCATTAAGGGCAACTTATCCAGGTGAGTTGAGGCTGTTGTTGTTGTTTGATCCATGAATGAATGAAGGTTTGAGTTTCTGGAGAAGAGAGATTTAAGATTTCTAGTCATGCCTGGTATGAAGTCTGACAATCCTCTCACAGCAACTGAGATGATTTAGTTCAGCTATAGCAGGGGTGTCAAACTTCATATCATTGAGGGCCGCGTCAGGGTTGTGTTTGACCTCGGGGGGCCGGGGGGCCATGGCCAGTTCAACATCACTCGTGTCAGGGGTGCCTGTGGCGGCCCGAGTGTTCTGCCAGCGAAAACGGTCTGCTGAGCTCCGTTTTTGCCTGGGATGGCCTCCTGCAACCCTCTGCCAGGGAAAATGGAGCACGCGAGGGCTGCCCCTTGCTCCTTTTTCGCTGGCAGAGGCCCTGTGGGCCGGTCCTTAGCTGTTTCCAGGGTGGCCCCATGGGCCAGATCTAAGCACCCCGCAGGCCAGACCCGGCCCCCGGGTCTTGAATTTGACACCTCTGAGCTATAGTGTCTGAAGTCACAAAAAAGCAGTGTTCTTCCCTTGAGGTGCTCAAGTTTCATAGAGTTTGTGGGCAGCTATGTTTTCATTGAATATCTCACCTGTTTTCTAGACTCAGGTAAACATTACTCTCTTATGAATGCAGGTGAATATACATATTCCAGGATAATGTTGAAGGATCCAATCTGAGTTGGTCATCAGAGGTTTAGTCTTCTAAGGTTTTGGAGACAGGGAACATGTCTCTAGCAGAAGGTGTGTCCCTTTCACTCTCATCTTCCCATAGAGAATCAATGACCTATTCTGGGTAATCTAATCTTTCCTTTCCTCCTTTCCTTTCCTTTCCTTTCCTTTCCTTTCCTTTCCTTTCCTTTCCTTTCCTTTCCTTTCCTTTCCTTTCCTTTCCTTTCCTTTCCTTTCCTTTCCTTTCCTTTCCTTTCCTCTCCCCTCCCCTCCCCTCTCCCCTGCCCTCCTCTCCTCTCCCTAAGACTTAAAGTCCACAAGTCTTAAAGTTGCCAAGTTTGGGGACTCCTGGTATAGGGTTTCCTGCATGAGAAGGGGGTTGGACTAGAAGACCTCCAAGGTCCCCTCCAACTCTGTTATTCTGTTTTATAGTTTATATTTTAATCAGATTTGTTACAAAATGAGCCTGTTGCCTATAAATGGTTTTTTTTAGGGTTGAAAGAGGATTGTGGAGAAGTTTTATAAACACAGATTTAAATCTCTGCATTTTCTCCTTTAGTTATGAAACCCTTGAAGAATAATTTAATCCCAAGGATTATAGGGATTCCCTTGTGCAATACTTGGTATACATTTCCCATCTTCCATAGTAGTCAAACTACTCAGGAAACCTTTCATAGAGGTCAGCCTTCTCTCTATCACCTTGATAAAATATTGTTTCCCTTTCTTGCTGGTTTTTTTGCATCACTTCCTGCATTCTTGACTGAGAAGTTACTTGCAGAAATACGGTTTTCTCATCAGGCTTTGATTTGCAGCAGAGAGAAGGAATTGATATCATATCTTGTTAGCCTGTGATTATAATGAACATAACGAAGTGAATTATGAGGAATATTCTACTTTAGAGATTGCTAGAGAAATGGGCTAAGAGTCATCCACCAGAGGTTTTTTTTTTGTGGTTGCATGTTTTGGGAGAAAGCAGAAGTTTTTAGAAGTAATGGGTATAATTCAAATAAAACTTATTTTAATACAGTACTTATTTGCAGTTCTGGCAGATGTTCACTCGTCATAAGATGAAGAACTTGCTTATGCCTCAACTCTATCTTCTGACTAATTGATAAGCAGTACTTTAAGTTGCCCTTGCAACAAAAATCACCCCAAGCAGCTTATAAAGTGTAGGAAGTTAGCACCCACCCCTCTCCTAGAAAAATGAAATATCCTAGGAAATATTAAAAGGCAGAATATTATTCTATATATCCCCGGAAACATGCTTTTAGGCAGACAAAAGACTCATTTTAGTAGCCCCCACCTTTGTCAATGTGCCATCAAGGAATGGCCCAGCTCACTCATTCACCCCCCCCCCCCCACCTAGCCTGGAACAGTCTTCTACATAACAAACAAATAACCATATTAGGAATTGCTCAAAGCGTTTCATTACACCATCACCCAGCAAAGGGTCAGCCTAGCTTGAACTCAAAACACAGCCTAGAGAGTTGCCCCTGCATTGCACCATGGGAGTCTGACAGCCAATCAGAGTACATTTCTTGCACAGAAGCAGGAGTGCCCCTGGGTGGGGCCCAAGAGAGAGCATAAAACAAGGAAATTTCAGCATCTCGACCCTTCTTTCTCTGGACCCAACATCTGGAAGCATGTGATCCACCTTTTCTGTACAGGAGCTCCTGCCATGTGCTCCTATTAAACCTTCTTTCCAAGCAACCTCCATGAATCCAGTGTCTTTTTCCCCACTTGGAACTGAACCCAAAAGAATATTACTTCCAACAAAAGTTTAAAACCCTTTAAAAGAAGACTCCAAACAAGAGTAACATAATATGTAAAAGGAGATCAAATAAAAAAAAACTAAAAAAAAACTTTGGTAGTCAGATCTGGTGGAAGGAAGAACAAAGGGACTGGGGATACAACTATTTGGCCTCCAGGGAAAACTTACCAGAGACTTCCCACCTCCAATGGTAAGAGAAATCTGGCTTTGAGATCCTCTCTCCACGTGACTCTGGCAGGAGAAAGGAAGTGCGGGGGAGACCTAGAGATGCCTGCAGGGTATGGTCAAAGATGCCAAGATGGCAGTTGCAACCGTGTTATCCAATGTTCCCTCTAACATTGAAAATCACTGTGCGGCAGTTGGAAACTGCAGCGCAGCGTTTTCTTTTCTGGAGGGACCGAACCGGCCTCCCTGGATGAAGAGTAAGCTGGTGGGCAGCAGCCTTTGATCTCGCTCTCCTCCTCTCCCTAGCAGTGGAGCCCGCCTGGGGAGGCAAGAGTTGAAGCCTCCGCCTCTCTTCGTTAAAGGCTCCTTCCCCCCCCCCCCGTGATCAATGTTCCCTCTGACATAAGAAAACACCGCGCGGCAGTTGGAAACTGCCGCACAGTTTTCTTATCACGTGCGCGGCCATGCAGCCGCGCAGCTTAGACGGAACATTGGTGTTATCATGTTATCGAAGCTTCATTTACTTTCTCAACAGGAAGGGAAGGAAGGGGAGGTTGCTGACCAATATGGAGCAGCGGTAGAGAGGAATGGCTGACTCGGGAGAACCGGTAGCAACTTTGCTTTCCTCTTGTCCGGGCAATACCTCTTGGAGCGCTGTGTAACCAGTTTTCTCCTGAAGTAGAGGGGCAAGGGGCAGCTTGGGGCTTCATGCCCTTGTAGGATTCAAGGTAGCCATCATTTCGGCCTTCAGTAGGTGCACAATCTTGCTCCAGAGGGATTGTTCAGTGGTTTGATACCATAAAAAAGATCCTGTTCTGTAGTTGCTATGTCTACTTTGACCTGATGAAGAGGCACGTCAGAACCATTCTCTTCAAATAACCTGAAACAATAGGGAGATTCATATGCCGATGTGGTGGAATGTAGTCCAGAGTCGCAGTGGGGAGGGGCTCATTCCCAGAGAGCAAAGAGACAACATCGCTTGGAATCTTTGGTATGCAGGAAGAGAGCTAAGGCAAACACCCCCCCCCAGCAGTTCACAGGCTATATCTAATATTTTTGCATATAGCTTTAGTCTGGCAAGATTCCTGTCTAAAGGCAAGCAACAATAAACTACTGTGAAATAAATCTTTCTATCATTCTTGGTTCTTCGGGCCTGACAGCTATAGAAATATTGGCATTCACCAAATTGGGATTTAAAGAGAATTTTAAGAACTTAGTTTTGACCCTTGAATTGAATAAACTTAGATTGAACTGGAGATGAAATCCTAATTATGCTTTTGATTGTTTCGTGTACTAATAGCATCTTAAAGATAACACCATTTCCTTCCTCTGTTTACTAAACAAACAAATGACTCAGAACTGATTCTTCCTGGTGCCCCAGAAAATTTCCCATAAAGGCAATTTTTAAGGTCCATCTTTGTGAAGGCTAAGTTAGTCATCAAGACATCATACGTTTTTCAGACCTGGTGGTCTGTCGATACGTTTAGAGTACAGTTTCCAGAAAAATGTAGGAAGTATGTTATCTAGGAATTATGGGAGATACAGTTCTAACACATCTGGAAGGAGACAGGTTTGAGGAGACAGCTATAAAGTATTTCCTGTTCCAGTCAATTTTATGTGAGTGTAAAGCAGCCTTCTCCATTTGCAACGCTGGCTGCAAATTCTGCAAGATACACCCTGAAGGCATCTGGTGGGCAGCAGAGACTCAAAAACGCAGATTTCTAGTTCTGTAACAAAATGCAAGTTCCTCGTGGCAGCCTTAGCTTTTCTGGGCAGTGAAGAGTTAATATTATTTTTTAAACAACGAACAGATGTTAATGTCATTATGGTGGATTTTTAACAACAAACACATTTCTTTTTCCTGCAGGATACCAATAGTCTTGTGTAGCTTTTGACAAATAAGTGGTGTTTTCTGAGAAGGGATATATTAGAGGGGAAAAAGAGTTGAATAGGGAACCTGGAGTCTTTGAAATTAGGCATTCTTTGCTAAAAATGATTTTGTATATTTGATTCTGTCTTCTCCAAATCTTCAGTGTAATTTTTCTATATTGCTGGAAAAATTAAATTGCTTTATTACCCTGTTTCCCCCAAAATAAGACATCCCCTGATAATAAGCCCAATTGGGCTTTTGAGTGCATGGCAATAAGGCCAAGCGCTTATTTCAGAGTTCAAAAAAAATATAAGACAGGGTCTTATTTTCGGGGAAACACAGTAGAAGAATGGCATAATCAAACAAGGTCTTGTTTTTAAAACAGGGTTTAGTTTCAGAGAGACAGTTTTCTCTGGTAAGACCCCCCCTGACTTCAGATACGTACAGAGATTCATTTTGGATCTTTGTCTTTTTAGGGTTTGAACTGTTCTTGGGTTATGAAATGTAGAACTGCTTTGTGAAGTTGTGCACCAAATATTTCCACTTCTTATAAGAAGAAATTTTTGCAAAAGACAGAACTGGTTCGTTAGATTTATTTTAAAATGTGTGAGGCAGTGTCATAAAACTGAGCATGGTACTCTTATTTATTTATTTTATTTATTTGTGAGATTTATATACCGCCTCACAGTGCAAGCACTCTCTAAGCGGTTTACACCAGTAAGCAATGTATATTTATATTGCCCCCAACAATCTGGGTCCTCATTTTACCTACCTCGGAAGGATGGAAGGCTGAGTCAACCTTGAGCCGGTGAGATTTGAACCGCTGACCTGCGGATCAATGTCAGCTAATGTGGCCTGCAGTACCTGCCTCTAACCGCTGTGCCACCTCGGCTCGTATTGAATGGGTCTTATGGGTCACCTTCATTGAGTTGGAGATTGGAGGCAGAGTTTTGCAGTGGGCCTGTGTCTCCCTAAGTAGGAAGTTCCAACTGGTATTTTTGCGTGGAGAGATTTGGGCCCTTGAACACTCCAGTGTAGGGCAGTCTCCCCCATTACTTTCAATATTTATACGATACCTTTGTGGAAGGTCATCTGTTAATTTTGAGATCAGGAATCATCAATATGCTGATGATAGCCAACTTTACAATTGTAGCCAAAGCCAAGCTCATGATTGGATAGAAGACATGGCCTGGTGCTTATGGGCCATGAAGAACTGGATGAGAAAGAACATCTCAGACTGAAGCTCAGCAAGCATAATTGCTGTTGGTACAGAGACCTTCTGAATCCATAAGTCTTCCATCAATTGCTCTTGATGGGGTGGTGCTGCTGCTTCTGAAGGAGCGAATAGCAATCTGGAGGATCTCCTGCTTTGGCTGGTTTATCAGGTGTGGTTCTTTGTGGAGGAGGATTTGGAAGCAGTGACTTATTACTTTGTCATCTTATTAGTGTAGAAGGTTAGCACCCACCCCTCCGAGAAGAATGAAATACTTTAGGAAATATTAAAAAGGCAGAATATTATAATTCCCCTAAAAGAGAAATAGAATGTATTTATTCATTTTATTTTATTTATTTGTCAAGCATTTGTAAGATAACAGATAAAAGTATAAACATGATTTTGAATACATGAAAAGGATACGAATAAAAAGGAGACATTAGGACAGGGTAGGTAGGCACATTGGTGTGCTTATGCACCTCTTACAGACCTCTTAGGAATGGGGTGAGGTCAACAGTAGACAGTTTAAGGTTAAAGTTTTGGGGGTTAGGGGATGAAACCACAGAGTCAGGTAGTGCATTCCAGATATTGACCACTCTGTTGCTGAAGTCATATTTTCCGCAATCGAGTTAGAGCCACAGTTTCCTGCCCCCAAGCAGATACTAAGCTGAGGCCAGATTTTAGAAATGCAGATTTGGTAATCCATTCAAGACAGGATATTTTGAACAAAGGCAGAATTAGGTAGAATGGTAGGATCAGCCCTCACTCAAGATCCAAACCAGGAAAGCCATTAAGACACAGTAGGAATGGCCCAACACCCTTTCAGGACACAAGCCTCCTCATTACATTATCTCAGAGAGTCCAGGCATCAATCAAACGTAACTCAGACAGCCTACAAAGTTAGCAGTGACCCCTACAGCAACCAATAGAATACATGCTCTTGCCACAGGAACAGGAAGCTCAAGGGCAAAGCCCAAGAGAGGGTATAAATAACCCTCACTCTCCACTCCATGTGTTCAGCTGCCCAGGACTTCAAACCCATGTGGTCCTGTTCACCAATAAACCATCTTTCCAATCAGCCTCCATGTTTCCAGTGTCTTTCTCCCCACTTGGAATTGAACCCAGATGGATATTTCTTCCAACATTAGATTGGCTTCACATCCACCCTCCCCCCCCCCCCAAGTGAGCAAGGTCTTATTGCAGTTAAAAATCTGTAGAGATTCTCAGTCGTCCAGGTCATGGTTGTCCCAAAGGTGCTTTTTCGGGAAGCAACTGGACTTTCTTGTTTTTTTTTCTTTTGAAGACTTTTGCTTCTCATCCAAAAATTATTGGATGGTCTTATTGCAGTTTCTTCACTTTGAAATACTCTGTGATCGTGGAGGTCAGAATGATCAAAGCTATCCTTCTTGGTAGGACATTCAGAATGTAGGGTCCTCTGTAGTGGACAACACAGGATTTGTGATCTTTTTATTTTTATTGTATCAGAAGCATTGTTTTATATTTTGTATGCCATGATTTTAAGCCAACTAGAGTCTAGTAAGTAAGCAGCATGAAAAGATTTGTACACAGATAAATAATATCCACATGCCTAGATTTATGTAAAGTGAATTCCAGGTAGACATGTCAATGTGCTGTTTGTGTTTGAATCCTTGATGGAATGCTATTGGTGTGATTCCTCTCATTCATTCAAACCCATTGGAATAGTGAAAATACTGTATATGCTTGGTATTATCATCTTGGACTGATATTTCAGGGAACACAAATACAGGACTTAATTTAAGACATTCCTTGCTCCTTATTAGATGCTTGGTGATACGGTATCATCTTTGAGAGCATCCACCATCTGACTATCACATACATTCAATTCAATGTAGGTAGGCATCTCTATTCATTTGTGATGTGAGGAGCATGATAGAGTCAGAATACATGTCTGACTTGCATTTCTCAATCTTCTGACTTCACAATTTCCTTTTTTTTTAAAAAAAGAATCCCAGTCACGTAGATTGATGTGTTTCATTGATGCAATCATGGTCCATGAAACAGTCAGAATAACAGAGTTGGAAGGGACCTTGGAGGTCTTCTAGTCCAACCCCCTGCTTAGGCAGGAAACCCTACACTACTTCAGACAAATGGTTATCCAACATCTTCTTAAAAACTTCCAGTGATGGAGCATTCACAACTTCTGGAGGCAAGCTGTTCCATGGATTAATTGTTCTCACTGTCAGGAAATTTCTCCTTAGTTCTAGGTTGGTTCTCTCCTTGCTTAGTTTATTTATTTATTTATTTATTTAATTTATTTGTGAGATTTATATACCGCCTCACAGTGCAAGCACTCTCTAAGCGGTTTACACCAGTAAGCAATGTGTATTTATATTGCCCCCAACAATCTGGGTCCTCATTTTACCGACCTCGGAAGGATGGAAGGCTGAGTCAACCTTGAGCCGGTGAGATTTGAACCGCTGACCTGGGGATCCCAGTCAGCTAAAGTGGCCTGCAGTACCTGCCTCTAACCGCTTTCCATCCATTGCTTCTTGTCCTGCCTTCAGGTGCTTTGGAGAATAATAAATCCATCAATCTTTTAAGTGTGTGTGTGTGTGTGTTTGTGTGTGTTTGCTCTTGAGACAGTCTGTTGCTCTGAAATATAGTTCTTGCTACACGTGCTGCCTTCCTTGGAATGTGTCTCTTGCTGCAAGCAGCTATTTCTATTTGTAGGTAAACAAACACCTTTGTATTGGGTTTCACATTCCAGCTGCTCATTGCAATGAAACTGAACTGAATCCAGCCTATATCTGTTTACTTGTGGCATGAGGGCAAAGTAGATGAAAAACTTTGCCTGGTCTGTCTTCTGCGCTTGCAGAGAATGGGCTGGAGTATTGCAAGGGGGCCCCTATTAGAGAGAATACAGTAAAGGTAGTGTGGGGTGGGAGTGGGGGTTTGGGATCATATGATCTTACTGCTGAGGATGTATGTGGGTGGAGGAGGAGGTGGAGTATTCAGGATTGAGAGACAGTGGATCGAAGGCTCCGTGGTCGCTGCCTTACACAATCCTACCAAAGGATCACCCCAGAGGAGTTTGCAAAGCCGGGTGGCGAGAAGACAATTGGCCCGTTCTTTCTTCAGCTGCCTAAAGGCAAAAATAAATATTTTGCTTTGACCTCCTTCAATTCTCTAGCCTACTTCAGCTGCTTCTCTGTCTCGGAAGCTGTCAACGAGCAGAGAGGATCTTCCCATTCCTCTGTTCCAGGCATGATCAGCGGAGCGTTCTGTAGTAGGTCAAATTTATCCAGTCTTTCCAAGTGAGTTTGCTGACTTATATTGGAGGTGGTGTTGGCGCTGCGGGGTCGGGGACGTGCGCCTGGCTTCAAACCCTTCAAGCTGCGGGGTTTTTTGTTTTTTGTTTAAAAAAGCTGGAAGTTGGCTTTGACGAGGCGGAATAGGTTGCAACATGTCAGCCACTCGTGTGTGAATGCTACGGTTTGATCTGACGTCTCTCTTTGGGATGCTTGGCTGCAAAATTCACCATAACTTGTATAGCTACCAAAGCATGTCACCGTAATAGAATAGACTGGATTTTCTTTCTTTCTTTCTTTCTTTCTTTCTTTCTTTCTTTCTTTCTTTCTTTCTTTCTTTCTTTCTTTCTTTCTTTCTTTCTTTCTTTCTTTCTTTCTTTCTTTCTTTCTTCCTCCCTCCCTCCTCCTCCTCCTCCTCCTCCTCCTCCTTCTTCCTCCTCCTCCTCTTCCTCTTCCTCCTCTTCCTCCTCCTCTTTTAAATTCCTTGGCAGCTTAGTGGATGCAGTGTAGTTCAGAAGTTGCTGAATTTTGGATGTTGTTTAATCTCTAGGTAAATAAGGGAGCAAATTATAAGCCAAACTGCCAAAACTGTGTAATAACTGATGATATATTGATCAAAGAATTACATTTTGTTGGCTTCACTACCCCTGAAATATCTTCAGGGCAGTACCTACCTCTGTTCTCTTTGAAGTGCTCTAAAATTATCTCTGCCTTTTGTAAAATGGTGAAAAAGAGTTTTCAGTTAGAGTCTAGCTAAATCTACAATATGATTATAGTTGGGGGATGAGTTAAAACTGCTTGCTGTTGCTTTTGTTGCTATTGTTGAATAAAATATAACTATAAAGCTGTGCTATGCCTAGACATACAGAAATAATGTAACCCATACACAAAAGGATCCAAACAGATCTCTTTCAGGTTTTTTTTAAAAACCTCTGGATTGTATGGCATGATTCATAATGTGAGAATGTGCAAGAAAACAAAATGTGCATAGGCCAAAGATTTCCTCAAACAAAAGACATGGTTTTAAGACTGCATTAAATAAATCTGGATAAATGAATCTGCAGCCTATATAATCCCCAATTAAATTAGTTGAGAGCAAGATAATGATTGTTATCTAACTACCAGGCATTCATTTGGATTGATAAAGGTAAACTGATCTGACTTGGCTCCTGAATTATCTGATTCAGCTTGCACAATAATCACAGCTACTAAAACGCCACCTCGCCCTTCCCTGGTTCAGGTAGCTCACTTATCTGCTCATAGTAGAAGTTGGAGTATTCTGATTTAGGAGATTCAGATGACTGACTCATGGCTGAGTTCATCCATAATGCTTAACTCTAAATCTGGGTTAATAAAACTCAATTGCGGTGCTCACATAATATGCTGTGTTTAAGTAAACCATATCATGACTAAATGTGAGGGCTTGGTTCACTTAACATTTGAGAATGTGACCGAATTTTTCCCATCGACTGAATTACAAACTACCCAAACTCATTATAGACCAGTGGTGGCCAACCTTAAGCATACCATGCGTCAATTTTTTCACAGACGAGTTCAGATGCGCCATACAACTCAAGCACTTTTTTACCTTCTTACTTTCACGTCTGGGGTTGTAAAATAGGGATAGGGGTAAGATCTTAAGGGAGGAAAAGGAATAACTCAATCACGCAATTCAATTAATTAATTTACGCCATTTCAAAAGATTTATTTCAAAAATAAGTAGGCGCAAGGTCAGGGGTGAAATGCTCCCGGTTCGCTTTTACCTGTCGGTCGTCGGAGAGCCGATCATGAAGGCAGCGCGACGCTCCGCCCACCCACCAGGACACCGCCATTTGAGTTCATTTACCCTCTGCGCATGCACAGAACGATCGGCTCTCCGACGACCGACAGGTAAAAGCGAACCGGGAGCATTTTACCGCTGCAATGCGCCACTTGTAATCATCCAATGCGCCACATTTGGCGCATGCGCCACAGTTTGGCCACCCCTGTTATAGACCATTGTAGCATGTTGTGTGGATGCCCACTCAATATTTCCAAGCATCTGTTGCAACTGAGAAGTAAACACAAATAAGCTGACACAAAACCTATGATTATATGACCAGCAAAATTGGTTTACAGCAGGGGTGTCAAACTCACGGCCCACGGGCCGGATGCGTCATGCGCTGGCCATGCCCACCCCAGTTTAGCGAAGGGGGAAAAAGTCACAATATATCACATGACAACGATATGACGACGTGAGTTTGACACCCCTGTTTACAGGCTTCATCCATTTTCTTGTATTGGTTTACCCAGAATTATATGGATGAATTATATTGACCTGTAAACCTGGTTCATACAGAACTGCTGCCACCCTACTCCTCCCAAAAACCCTAAACAAGTGGAAACCTAATTAATTTAACCGTGTTGTGCATATAGATCTAGGTAGGCTTTTAACTAGCCAGGTTTAGTATATTGTGGGAACTCGTGTGGAGAATCCAGTGAATGCCGAATCATTCTTCTTCATGCAGAAGAGAGCAAGCAAAATAAGCAAAGCAATTGTGAGTCATCCCTTAGGAACAGCAGCACCCTTCAATGTTCAGTGTTGCAAACTCTGCTCCTTTTGGTCATACACAGCATTATTTGCTGTGCAGTTGTAGCAAGCTGCCAATTTTTACAGAGCTGGATTCATCTATGGTTGTGTCAACAATTCTGCTTTGTATTAAAATGAATGATAATGACAGGCTGATATGAACATCGAATTACAATATAAGTTCCCAATGGGAGAGCTTAAGAGCCAGTTCAGTGTAGCGGTTGAGGTACCAGGCTAGAAACTAAAAGTCCAGCCCCACCCTGAGCCACAAAGTCAGCTGGGTGACCTTGGGCTAGTCACTTTCAGCCCTAGGAAGGAGGCAGTGGCGAAAGAAAAAAACTTCCGAAAAACCTTGCCAAAAAAACTTCAGGGACTAATCCAGGCAGTCACCCGGAGTCAAAAACTGTCTCACAGGCTCACATACACATGCACACACAAACATACTAGAGCTTAGTTTTGTGAATGGCCCTTTGGAAATTCCAAGGGGTTCCAGGGACAGCCCAAGAGTAATTCCTGCTTGAGGAAAAGATCTCCCCACTTCCATTCTGATTGTAGAAATCTTTCCTTCACACCAACCATGGTGTACTTGAAGAAGTTAAAGAAGTGTAGAACAGGGATGTTTCCTGGATCTCTTAGCTGTCACCTCACCTTGCCTCCTGATAGGGCAGGTCATGAATGACTCCTCCTCCTCCTCCTCCTCCTCCTCCTCCTCCTCCTCCTCCTCCTCCTCCTCCTCCTCCTCCTCCTCCTCCCTGAAGTAAGAAGGGGTTGGATGCTTGGAGTATGAGTGGTTTTCTTTTTTTTGCAGCCTAGAGCCATTTTATTGCTAAGGACAAGAAGAGATGTCAATTGGATAAGATTTTAGGCAGGAGTTAAAGGGTAAAATAGATGCCTTTAAGCCTTTGCAAGGTTAAAGCACCTACCGTATTTTTCGGAGTATAAGCCGCACCTTAGTTTTTGGGGAGGAAAATAGGGGAAAACAATCTGCCTACCAGGTATTCATCTGGCTAGCATCCTTAGTCTGGTCAGCTTCAGCACATTATTTTATCCCCTGGTTAGGACTTAAAAAAACCTTCTTTGGAGAGAGTAACAATGAAAGAGCCTGCAAGCCGGTAAGAGCTGGGAAGATCATTAGCACCTGGTTAGGGCTGGAAAAAACCTTCTTTGGAGCAAGTAGAGCAATGAAAAAAAACCCTGCAAAGACTTAGGGCTGGAAAAACATTCTTTGGAGAGAGTAACAATGAAAAAGCCTGCAAGGTAAGAGCTGGGAAGATCTGTTAGCACCTAGTTAGGGCTGGAAAAAAAAGCTACATTCGAAGTATAAGACGCACCCAAATTTTCAGCCACTTTTAGGGAGGAAAAAGGTGCATCTTATACTCTGAAAAATACGGTATTTTGTCTTTAAAGCCACTAACAATTGATCTGAAATTTACAAGGGGTCAATAGATACCAAAGAACAGAATGGTTGTTGTACATTTCTCAAAGTGCCTACTATTTCCATTGCTCTTCCTCCTTGGCTTATTCCAAAGGAGGCTGGTGATTTTAGCTTTGTCCACTCTGGAGCTGCTCTGAGGATACTCTGAGATCTGAACAAAAGACAGCGGGATGTATATGCATGCAACTTATATCCTAAGATTTGTCCAACTTCATTTAAATCTCATTGAATCATATAATCATAAGGCTGGAAGGGACCTTGGAGGTCTTCTAGTCCAACTCCCTGCCCAAGTCAGGAGCCTTTATACCATCTTGGACAAATGGTTGTCCAATATTTTCTTGAAAATCTCCAGGAATGGATCACCAACAACTCTGGGAGGCTAGCTGTTCCATTGATTAATCATTCTCACTGTCAGGAAATTTCTCCTTATTTTGGGGGTTGAATCTCCCTTTGATAAGCTTCCACCCATTGCTTCTTGTCCTGCTCTCAGGTGCTATGGAGAATAAACTGATCCTCTATTCCTTATGACAGCCCTTCAAGTATTGGAAGACTGCTATCATATCTGAGCATTCGTGTGTGTGTGTGTGTGTGTGTGTGTAAATGGTGCCATTTTGCTTAAATGTAGACTGTCATTTAGTGATTGAGTTCACCATTAATATTGCACCATGCAGATTAAAGTTGGCAATCGTACCTACCGGTATGTTGCAGGATTTACGAAATAAGTGAGATGAAAATACAGAGAATTTTATCCTTAAGAAGAAGACTGGTGAGACAAAATGTAGTATAAATTAAAAGTTGACGACACAACCAAATAAGAATGGGGGAAGATGGGAAAAGTGTATATATTTATTTTTATTTATTTATTTATTTTTGTGAGATTTATATACCGCCTCACAGTGTAAGCACTCTCTAAGCGGTTTACACCAGTAAGCAATGTATATTTATATTGCCCCCAACAATCTGGGTCCTCATTTTATTTACCTCGGAAGGATGGAAGTCTGAGTCAACCTTGAGCCGGTGAGATTTGAACCGCTGACCTACGGATCAATGTCAGCTAAAGTGGCCTGCAGTACCTGCCTCTAACCGCTGCGCCACCTTGGCTCATATATAACAGAACATTGTGGACAAAGAGGACAATATATCCTTTTACAGAAGTAAAGGAAACCTGTGGATAATCAGCCAACTGGAATGCTGGAGATTTAGAAAAAAAAGGGGGCTTTCCTAAAAATTAGAGATAAGAAAGTTTTTATAGTGTTTGTAACTGAACTCTGGAATTTGGTGCTAAAAGATAGAGTCATGACAACAACAAATGCGATGGTTATTAGAGTGGTCAGGGCCTTTCCCCTCTATTCAGTTAATGTCCACCCATCGTTGTGTTGGCAGAAAACAATATAGGTCTGACATTGATTGTCCTAATTGCTGGTCTTTATCTTGCTCAGAGGTGTCTACAGGGTGTGGGAGTCAACAGAACGTAAGATGGAAACACAGCCTTGTGATCAAAGCAACAACCTTCTTTGACTTGTGTCATGACACATGTAAACAAGATCAAGGCCTTCATTGCATGGTTGTGCCATCTTGAATTTGGTTCTACTTCTGTTGCCTTCTTCTATTCGTTGACTTGACTTTCCTCTAAGTTAAGAGGCAACAAAGACCAACAGATCTTAGGTTAAATTTTTGTTGATATTTCTTGGATCCATATTCCTTTTATTCAAAGCCACCTAGTGTTTTTTCTTTTCTTTTCAGAGGCTGGTATCAGGGAATATCACCTTTTGGGGAGGAATCACTGAAAAGGATTGGTATTTTGGTCATCTTGGCAACTTGTTGGGGGCATCTGTGTGTCTGGAGACAAAATAAGAGAGACTTTTGATTTCTTTGAACAAGGTTGTTCTTAAATCCGTAGAGGTGAGGTTTGCATTGTGCATTGAGGAGCCGTGGTGGTGCAGTGGTTAGACTTCAGTATTGCAGGCAATTCGACAGTTCGAGTCTCACTGGCTCAAGATTGACTCAGCCTTCCATCCAGTGGTGGGTTCCTACCAGTGCAGTCCACTCTATAGCACCGGTAGCGGCCCGCTGGTGATGTCACAGTACCGGTGCGGTCGGTTGCCGGTGCCTGGGCGCCGCCATTTTTTGGGAAAAAAATTAATTTTTAAAAAATTTTCTTCTGCGCATGCCCAGAAGCCGAGTTTCCGGCATTGCTCATGGGCTGCCTTCCTACCCCACAGTGAGTCCAAGCAGGGGAGGATGGCTGAGGGAGCGCATGACACACTGAAAGAATGGGCAGCAGGAGCTATCTCCATTCCCCTCCCTTCAGCAGTCCGAGAAGCGGTGATGATCCTAGGCATTTTCGCACGTTTGAGGCTTCTCGAGCTGCTGAGGGGAGGGGGAATGGGCAGCAGGACCTATCTCAGTTCCCCTCCCTTCAGCAGTTTGAGAAGCCACGCCCACCCAGTCACATGGCCGGCAAGCCACACCCACAAAATAAGCCATGCCCACAGAGTGGTAGTAAAAAAATTAGGAACCCGCCCCTGCTTCCATCCTTCTGAGGTCGGTAAAATGAGGACCCAGATTGTAGGAGGGCAATATGCTGACTCTGTAAATTGCTTAGAGAGGGCTGTAAAGCACTGTAAAGCGGTATATAAGTCTAAGTGCTAGTGCTATTATTTAAAAAAAATTTTTTTTCACCTGGCTGTCATACTAGAGGATTAATTATTTCACAAACAATATTTTCGTACGTATTTTTGCTCTAGTTTTCTATCCCAGTGAAAATATTTTTTGTTGCTTTTCAAATGTCTATTTTCTCTGCTGATTAGTGAACTTTCCATTTCATTTTGGGTGTCACCATCACCCTTTTGAGGAACATCTGGAAATAATGGTTTTTCTTTTCCAGGGCAGTCTTTAGGTAGAATTGAAAGACTGAAAGGTAAATCTACATCTCTTGACAGTAACAAGAGATTTGACTTCCTTTGGTTTTGCTGCAATCCAAGGTCTACAGCCCCCTCATTTAAATTCAGGGAAGAAATAGCGAGGAAAGGGTTTTCTTAACAGGTTATAGTTTTCTTTTTAAAAGAGACTTGGCAGGACTAAGATGGAAATTCTGGGGGGGGGCAGTGTTGGCAAGTCTTCTTCCCAACCTCCCAGATGTTCTGGCAGCTAGCGTTGGTCTTACCATGAGCTTCTAGGTCCACAGAAGCCTGGTTTGTGAATTAGTTCCAGGCTGGTTTAAGAGAGGAGTACTTGTCTTGACAAGTTTGGACTACTGCAATGCGCTCTACATGGGGCTACCCTTGAAGAGTATTCGGAGACTTCAGTTGGTGCAAAATGCGGCTGCGCGTGCTGTGGTGGGGGTACCAAGGTACACCCACGTTACAACTATACTCCGCCAGCTGCATTGGCTGCCCATCGGTCTCCGGTCCAATTCAAGGTGTTGATCACCATCTTTAAAGCCCTACATGGCCTAGGACCAGGTTACCTCCGGGACTGCATTCTGCCTCACACTTCCCTTCGACTGGTTAGGGCCCACAGAGTGGGCCTCCTCCAGGTCCCGTCAGCCAAACAATGCCGGTTGGCGGGCCCTAGGGGGAGGGCCTTCTCTGTGGGGGCTCTGGAACCAACTTCCCCCAGAGACCCGAACCATCCCCACCCTGCTGGCCTTCCGGAAAGCCGTCAAGACATGGCTCTTCCTGCAGGCACGGGGGAAAGACTAAATTTCATCTGAATCCCCCCCCTTGGTATGACTGATTGTGAATATTTTTTAACTTTTGTATATTTTCTAAATTGTTGTTTTTAAATCATTGTTTTTATTGATGTTCTTACAAAACTGTTGTACGCCGCCCTGAGTCCATCGGGAGTCGGGCGGCATAGAAGAACAAACAAACAATAAATAAAATAAAATAAATAAACTAGTAGTTCATTTCAAATTTGGCACAACCATGGGCTTTCCAGATGTTCAAATCGTGGTTACTCATTCCTTTCAGATAGAAAAGCTGTTTTTCTTATATAAACTCACTGATCTCACACTCCCAACTAGGTTAACCGTATTTTATATGTGTATGGTTTCTGAGCACGCTGGAGGTTCTTTGTGGTTATTTAAAAAATTTCCCTAACAGGGACCTCCCTTCCTAATTCACTATCATCTTCCTTCCCAAATCCTCACCATCACACTCCAGTGATCTCACAGAGTGTCGACTTGCTGCCGAGTAAATCCCCTTAGCAAAGCCAGAGGTTTTCTCAGCTGTTTTAAAAGTTTTTTTTTAAAGGCACTCAGGCTTGCAATCAGCTTCCCTGACCTCACCTTTTCTGTGCCACGTTGTTTCTTTTTCCCCATGGTGTTGAAAAAAGACCCCCTGACATCTTTGAGTAGAGGCAGTATTGGGCTTCAGAGTTTAATGATGGTAGTCTAGAGCAGGGGCCTCCAAATTTGGCAAACATGGCTGGCTAAGGAATTCTGGGAGTTGAAGTCCACAAATATTAAAGTTACCAGGTTTGGAGACCTCTGGCCTGGAGAACAGATTTCCTGATGGATGGATGGATGGATGGGTGGATGGATGGCACCTTCAGAAACAAAGTGATGTGATACACACTCCACAGGCAAGGCAGAGACTGGTTGGGCTCTTATCTTTATAATCAGGTGTCTTGACAGCTGATTGGCCTGTAGGTGAGCTTATAATTGGTGCAAAGTTGAGGAGGACTGGTTCTGGAGAGTTAGTACTTGCCACCAAGAAGTACTTTTCCTGCAGCTCCAGATAATGCTGAAAAACTATCTTCACGGCATTTACTCTGTAGCATGAGCTTTGCTGTAAGATGATTAGTCAGTTGCAAAGATTCCTCAAGACCCATGTGCTATGGGTTGTAAGAGGCATATCCCTTGAGCATGACAGGGGAGTTTCTTTGTAGAATGAAGAAGGAATATACGCATGTCCTTGGTTCTGGTCAAGCTGTGGATGACGCTTGCTATCTCTGAATTCTTGGCTTGGTTTTCTTACCACATTGCAAGAAGCTGTTGTATGTGTAATGGTACAAAGGTGTCTTAGGTTCATGGTTGCTGTATCCCAGCCTTCCCTAATTGCTACCTTTTGGATGTATCCGATCCTACTTCATTTATTCCTCGCCAGCATGACTGGTGGTCTTACTGGCTAGAATGTTATGAGTAAGTTGGGAATTTAATACTATACTGCATGTCCAAAATATAAGGATTTTAAGTTTTTTTAAAAAAAGAGAGGATCCAGCCTTATGTTAATCCATCGAGCTGTTACTCTGCAATTTCCATGTCATGCCATTCACAGCAATTTCAGTACCTGTGGCCTTTGCCACTGCAATACATTGGAGAGGTATAGCATATAGCAAGAAATGAAGTGAAGTGAAATAATGAAATGGAACGGGCTCATTTATATACATATATAGGTTCTTTCTATCTACTAAAGAGCCAGAAGGAATGTATGTTCCTACACACTTCTTGGATATGCTACATTGCTCAGCTGAGTCAAGTAAGGGAGATCATAGAAACTTCCTGGTAGAAGACATAGAACAGAGGTGTCAAATTTGCGTTGTCATGTCATCGTCATGTGACGTATCACAACTTCCCCCCTTCGCTAAACCCGGGTGGGCGTGGCCAGTGCGTGACGCATCCGGCCCGTGGGCCACAAGTTTGACACCCCTGACATAGAAGGAACTTTTCAAGGAGCTTGAGTGCTTAAATACAGGTAGTCCTTGATGTACGACCATTCACTTAGTGACTGTTTGAAGTAACGATGGACCTCCCAGGGGTGTTTAGGACCTGGTTCTGATGTTCCACTGGCCACTCCCCACTTCATGGTCACATGACTGCTGGGTTCTGGGCAACCAGCCTGCATTTATGGCCATTTGCCGTGTCATGAATTTTATGATATTTTTTCCAAAAATTGGCATTTATTTTTTTTCGGCAAAATCAGCTCATAGCGAATAATTGGCTTGATTAATGACTATGATGGTCATGTGAGAAGTTTGGGGCGTTGTAAAGCAAGCAATATTCTTATATATTTTGTTCTTACGATTTGTCAAGCAGTAAGGTCCAATAAAGTATCTTTTCTAACCAGTAGAATGCCTAGAATCTCTCTCATTTCTGAAATCTCAGCAGCCTACACCATAATGGTTATCTGGTTTTCACTACCGGTACATTATTTTTGGTTTTAAAAAAATCCACATTCTAAATAAAAAGTAGCCAATCAACGGAAGTGTTTCCTACTGTAGGTGTAGATAAGGAAAATATCCTTAAATGGGATCATTTTATAATTGGATTTTCAAAATAATTCAATGGGAACTTTTTTAAAAAGAATATACATAGACACATGTGTGCATTGGATAAAATAAGTCCTGAAAAATCTGAAATTGATAGGCTTTTTTTTTAATGTTATGTAAGTTCACTTAACCTCTGGCACTTGGAACCGGATCTGAAGTTGAGTTATGGATCAAATTAACAAGATGCCTACTATTTTAACAGCCCCCCCCTCTTTAGCTCCCATTATTTGTAGAACCATGAATCTTGAGGGAGCTATTTAGATGCTCAAGGTCCACATTTATTCAGTGCAGAAATCCAAATTAAAGATGGCTGCCCAGCTGTTCAACTACTCTTGTACCTAGAATAAAGTGACCAGATTTTTTTTTAAGCGGGACGGGGGGGGGCGGGTCCGCCTGGGCGCCGCCATTCGTTTTGCCCTCTGCGTATGCGCAGAACGCTGTGCATGCGCAGAGGGCAAAACACAGCAAATGTCGGCGTCCAGGTGGGGGGGGAGGCGGGAGGCCTTTCCTCACCTCCCGCCTCCCCTTTGGGAGCCGGCAGCCCTTCAGGAGCCCGCCTCCTCTTCGGGAGGCCTTTCCTCGCCCCCCGCCTCCCCTTCGGGAGCTGCCCTGGGACCGGGCTGGCAAGCAACAAACGGGAGGCGGGAGACGGGGAAAGGAGGCAGCCGGCAGCTTACCTGCTCCAGGCATCCAAGCGCCGTGGTCTCCCGGCCGCCCGCCCGGCCCCAGGGCAACAGCGGCAGTGAGGCAACGGGGGGAAGGAAGGGGAGGGGGATGAGGAAGGGCTGTTTGCGTCTCTGGAGGGGCCGCTCGTGAGCTCAAAGCGGCGACGGCTCCTCGTCCCTCACCCCTCCCAACAGCAGCATCCCAACAGCAGCGGCGCCTCCGAGGGCGGGGCTAGGGATGGGGCGGGGGAAGGAGAGGAGGAGCAGCCCCCCATCCCCCCTCTCCCCAGCAGGCAGCCGCCTCGCTGAAATTCCGCCCGACTTGCTTCCGGTACCTCTCTTTTGCTTCCCCTTTTAAGGTGACCAGACGTTTCGGCATTCTTTTCAAAAAAGCGGGACTTTTTGAAAAGAATGCGGGACGCGGGACACACGCTTGAAAAGCGTGTCTGTCCCGCCAAAAGCGGGATGTCTGGTCACCTTAACCTAGAAAGGTTTTCCTAGCTTTCTATTGGAAGACTGCCCCCTTTGACCTAAATGCAAATTTCGATGCAGCGAACAAAGCATAGGCAACCATTCATTTCTTAATTTTTTATTGCCTTCCCAGTCATTTTTATTTAAGTTAAAACCTGGCTGTATCATATTTATTTTATTGCTGACGCGGAGCATCTGTTAACAAAGGAAACTTCTAGCACCACCAGCCACAAAACTTGTCCTAATAAGGATAACTGAAAAAATACCCAGCTTTCAAGGGTGAGGTCAAAGATATGAGGCAGTGGATAATAATTCCACCCTCTCCTTCGCCACTGAAAATATTATGGTGTGGTTTGGCGTAGACAGCAATGGTCTGGCTAGCTGGTCAGGGACAGTCTGTTCTATTGAAAACCCTTCCAGAGCAGACAGCCCAACTACCCTCCTCCCCTTTCTATTTTCTTTTTGCAATTACTAATTAAGTTACACACTGAATGTGTCAATTACAAAACTAAAGAATGCTAATAAGGAGGATTGCCAAGGAGGTTTTGTGGCACTTTAAGAATGAATCAGTTATAGTTTTGTACACTTATTTAGCGCTGTGATGGAAGGGTTAGGGCGAGTCCCTTGTGAGATGTGTGTGTGTGTGTGTGTGTGTGTGTGTGTGTGTGTGTGTGTGTGTGTGTGTGTGTTATCTGATCCCCTTGTTAATGCAAACTGAGTTTATGCAGGGGAGAGATGTGCCACGTGCCCAATCTCTCACACTCCACTCCAGCAGGATCTAAAAGTTCCAGTTTGTCTTTCAATTTGCAGCTCAGATCATCCTCTTCCCCTCCTCCCGTTTCCATGCCCATTGCCCAGCCTCCCAACTTAGAGAGGGAGTGTGTGTGTAATGGTGTGTGTGTGTGTTCAGGTTTTTTGGCTTCTGTGTTAACAGGGAGCAGGGAGGCCAAAAGCAACAACTTCAGCCCTGATGGCCATTGTGCAAGAGCAGGTTGGAAAGAGCTGGATGCTGCTCTGGTTTATCTAGATCAGAGTTTTCTCTACTTTAGCAATTTTAAGCTGTAGGAAATGACAATTCCTGTAGGAGATGCCTAGGTTGAGCCCAAGGGAAGGATCAAACATGTTATCAGTCATGAGTCCCTGCACGTCTGTCAGACCTATCACAGTTTGGCCTTCTAGGAAAGCAAGACTCTCGACTCCATTTGTAGTGAAAAGAATACTTCAACTGAAAACCAAATGATTAACAGTAGATTAAAGCCAGAACTGAGGTTTTGACACAAAAGCTTCCCAGTTAATTTTCCCTTTCTCATTTCACCTCCATTATCTGTTGATTGTCTAAGGTAAAGATAAAGGTTCCCCCGCACATGCGTGCTAGTCGTTTCTGGCTCTAGGGGCGGTGTTTATCTCCGTTTCTAAGCCAAAGAGCCAGAGCTGTCCGAAGATGTTCTCCATGGTCATGTGGCTGGCATGACTCAATGCCAAAGGCGCACGGAGCGTTGTTACCTTCCCACCAAAGTGGTACCTATTTTTCTACTTGTATTTTTACGTGCTTTCGAACTGCTAGGTTGGCAAAAGCTGGGACAAGTAACGGCAGCTCACCCCTTTATGCGGCGCTAGGGATTCGAACTGCTGAACTGCCGACCTTCTGATTGACAAGCTCAGTATCTTAGCCACTGAGCCACCGCGTCCCCTATTGATTGTCTAGTTACAGTCAAAGAAGTTGTTTTGGTAACTGTCCCTGCAAAGGTGGGCTGGATTGCAAGCCACTACATTCCATTTCCCAAGACTGTGACCTTGGGATAGTGAGCCAATGTCTCAGGACAGCACTGAGCTTAATTTTGATTTCTCCCTTCCCCTTGCTCCCTCCCCCCGTAGTTTATGGCAGGCTGGCATCTAGCAAAGCAAGCCTGAAGCAAAGGATGACAGTTCTGACAACCCTTACAAGAGAGCTAAATCCAGCCCACCTTGAATGCCTTATCTCCCGCTCATTTCCCTTGATGGTTAGTAGTTCAGATTCTTGTAGAGAGCTTAAGCTAGCAATGAACCTTTATACTCATATGAACTGCCAGAATCTCCTGATTTCCCCAGTGCTTGACACTTCCCCAGCCAGTGATGGGCTTGACTCCGTGGTTGCAGAGTCCATGTTTTTGCCTCCCCCCCGCCCCCCGGGGGTGCCCCTGCTTTTTACCCAAGCCACTTCTTCCATTTTATTGCAATGTCTTAAGAATATTCAGCCATGCAAATAGAAACAGTGTCCTGCATTTTCAATGACCAGCAGGAATAGGTTGAGGTATGTTTTCCTTTTCATTATTACAGATTACAGATTATTACAGATTAACAGAGTTGGAAGGGACCTTACAGGTCATCTAGCCCAGCCCCCTGCCCAAGCAGGAGACCTTACATCTGCCTCTACCTAGGATTGAACTCACAACCTCCTGATTGTGAGGCAAGAGCTCTACCTCTAGGCCACAGCAGCCACCTTCCATTGAAAGGTTATGGCTCAGGTGGCTTCCCTTTTCTTTTGTGGATGGTGGTTGACCAAATTTCTCCTGACCATATTTTCACCATTTCCCCCATTGCTCTATCCTGGAAAGAGAGTTGGAAAGGGAGTCAGAGTTTCCAGATAGGAGTTATGGCAGAAAGGAAACAAAATGCAAAACATATTTTTTAAAAAAATATGGAAACGAACACCAACATATGTTGCACTTATTTTTGATCTTTTGCAAGTGCCCGTCAGTAGTACAGGAAGAGGGAGGGTGTTTAATCACACAATGAGTTGTAAACTGTCCAGTGCTTTGAGCAGTTAGTGGAACAAAACAGATGGTGAAGAATCTTCTTTCCATTGGGGGACTTTTGATAAAATAAGTATGTCATTTTGCCCTATTACTTTTAACGGTTTAGTCTAAATACCCTGAGACCTGGATTCAGTGGATTCATTGAATTTATTTGTTTATTATTAATCAAATTTATATAACTGCTCTTTCATCAAAGGAGATTCTGGACTGTGCACAACAATAAATAAAACAATTCCATTATAAGATAAAAATAAAAAAACCCAACATCAATAAATAACATTTATATATATATATATATATATATATATATATATATATATATATATATATATATATATATATATATATATATATATATATATATATATATATATATATATATATATATATATATATATATAGTTATTTATTGATGTTGGGTTTTTTATTTTTATCTTATATATAAAATATATATAAAATTGTTTCCGAATGGGGTCATTTTTATCCTCCCTTTGACCATGGGTTTATATATATATATATATATATATATATATATATATATATATATATATATATATATATATATATATATATATATATATATATATATATATATATATATATATATATATATATATATATATATATATATAAACCCATGGTCAAAGGGAGGATAAAAATGACCCCATTCGGAAATGGAACTATTGAGACAAATCTTTGATTTCCTGGAAAACCCAGGTCTGATGAATAACCAGGTCTTGGGGGCCTTGGGGAATTTCAAAAAAGATGGAGCTAATCTAATTTTGGGGAGAAGAATGTTCTATAAGGCAGGCACCACAGCAGAGAAGCCACCTATCCTGGAACTCGCCAGATATAGATCTCTGCCTGATGGAACCTGCTGCATGCTTCCCTAGAAGCTTTCTTTCAGATAACCTAGTCTGATGCCATGAAGGGCTTTAAAAGTTAAAACCAGCACCTTGAATTGGATCAGAATCAAAACTGGCAACCAATGCAACCCTTGGAGCAGAGGCGTAACATGGAATGTGCATAACTGCCCAAACTGCTACAGCAAGAGCACTCACTGGTGGTGCGGTGGTTAGAATGCAGTATTGCAGGCTGACTCCGCCCACTGCCAGGAGTTCGATCCTGATGGGTTCCAGGTTGATTCAGTCTTCCGTCCTTCCAAGGTCGGTAAAACGAGATGGGATTCACTAGATGTAGATGGTTGGGGAATCTGCTGACTCTGCAAATGGCTCTGAGTGAGCCGTAAAGCACTGTAAAGCAATATATAAGTCTAGGTGCTATTGTTATTCTGTACCAGCTGAAGCTTCCAAATACTCCACAAGAGCAGCCTCACGTAGAGCTTCTTGAGGAGGGGACAAAGCAAGGCCTCTTTAAGAGATAAAGGAACAACTCCCTTACTCAAAGAATTAGTCACTGCCATTCACATGACACTCCACTCCCCCCCCCCCACCGCTGCTTTAATAGGCCAGGATTTCTAAAGCTTTTGGATAAACTGGGCAAACGAAAAACCATCTTGGTAGAAAGTGATGATAAACAATTTCTATAATGCTGATGGGAAGATTGCATGACTGTAGTTGCCATACTCGACTTGAAGTCATCTTTACTTTTATTTTACATTTCCTCCAGAATCCCCCCCCCCAGTTGGAATTCATTCTGGTTTTTAATTTTTCTACCTAACTCTAAACTTTATATTTGCGGTCCCCAACTTTTACAGCTTGGTGGCTTTACAGCTTGGGGGGGGGGGGAGGGGGAGGGAAACTGTCTCCCAGAAATGGGAAGCACCCTGCCTGTGTCACGCAGTGATTTTATTGCCTGTTATATGTATATGCAGGGAGATGCATCCCTATTCATTATAATGGTTTATTCCTGAGCACGTGATTGATATGTGTGCATTCCATCCTTTTCTTCTGTTCCTGGCTTCCATTGAAGCATGACCTATTTTTATATCAGACGTGTAGATAATGAGGATTTATTGTTTTTGTACCGAAATAAACATTTTTACTTAGACCTTAAACTACAGTTTCTTTTCTAATGTCTGATGTCCGGGAAAAGATCTATTTCTCCTTTGTGAGATTAATTATCGCCTCTGTCAGCCTGGTACCACCACTGCTCCTGGCCCCTGACAGCCTGCTCGCTTGCTTCCCATCCGCTGCAACCCAAGGTGCGGAGGCACTGGCGGGAGGTGTCAAAACAGGAAGCCCTTGCCCTCTGCTGCCTCCCCGCCCTCCATACCATCCCAACACTGCAGCCGAACTGCCAGTTTGGCATTTGGGGCGGAGCCAACCTACCGCCACCCGCTCGCTCACCCAGATGTCCACGCGGCGCCCACAGCGAGTTATCCCCACAGCGACTTTCCGGTGTTGAGATGTCCTGCAAAGAAATGGTGGCACCGAGTTGGCACAGGGGACTTGACGGTGGCGAGAAGGCTGCCCCCAGCTGGCCGTGCCAAGTTAGCGGTGTCGAATCATCCCATTCCGTTGCGAACAATGGGTTTGTTAAACGATCACCGCAAAAAATGGCCATAGATTCAGTTACATGATGACTCACATTACGAGCATCACAACTTATGACTGTCGGGCAGGTTCCATTACAGTCGTAAGTCAGAGGACTATCTGTATACTTTGTTCATCCACTTCCAAGAATTCAAGATGTGCATTGGAGTCCTTGCAGTAACAGAACGTGTGAACACAGGATGCCGATCCTTGATGTCTGGTTGCTTCTTTTTAGCCAAACTTGCCTATCAGATTTCCCCCCTAAAATATATATTAATTACATTGTATTTTCAGCCCTGAAAGTATAATTACAACATAACGTCCTAGCAATAGAAATGTTAAATACCTTGGCAGGCGATCTGCATCTGCAGGAAACTTACCGTATTTTTCGGAGTATAAGACGCACCTTTTTACCCTCAAAAAGAGAGTGAAAACCTGGGTGCGTCTTATACACCGAATGCAGCCCCATCTAGTCACCCCCACCCTTTGGCCTCTGCCTGCCAGCAATTTACCTCTTTGCAGCAAACAGGGCAAAGCACAAGAAGAGCACAAGAAGAGATAAACTGCCTCCTGACCTACAGCTGACGGAGGCTTGCAAGCCACGTGGTAAAATGAAACTGAAACTACAGTGGCTGTGATGAGACATATTGCTGGGAGATAAACTGCTGGCAATATTAGACTGCTAAAATTGCAAGAAGGCAAGCTAGAGCTGCTGTGGCTCAGCGATAGAGCTCTTGCCTCACAATCAGGAGGTTGTGAGTTCTATCCTAGGTACAGGCAGATTCTGTTAATATGTTATTTTGTTAAATGTTTGTAGAGTGTTCAAATTATTACAGTTATTTTTTAAAGACTGCTTTATTATTGTTCTAGACAACTTAACAAAATGAAGAAGCTTTTTAAAATAAATGCTTGTTCTGAAGAGGCCCAGTGCTATTGTATCTTCTTTTAAATAATAGAGAATAATGTATACTTCCAGAAATTTTAATTAATTTTAACAGCTCTGTACAAGTATAGTATGAAATGTAACAGTGTCCTGTTTAGTATTAGAGTTAAATCCTGACTTACCTTGGAGTAGATCTATTTAATTAAAAAAAATTAAATTAAATTTAAAAAAAATTAAATAACTTGGAGGAGTTAGTGTGACTACATTTAAGAAAACTTTCTGGCATAATGTACATTTCTCCAATTCTTTGCTATTTCTATGGGTCAAGCACACATGCACAGAAATACACAGCAAACAGTGTATATCATCTGTGTTGTTTGCTGTTTGCTGTTTGGCAAATTGCTTGGAGGCAGAGGCCTTTTTTCCTTGTTTTCCTCCCCCAAAACTAAGGTGCGTCTTATACTCCGGTGCGTCTTATACTCCGAAAAATACGGTACCTAAGGCCCAATGCAGGTATTTCAAAAGATCATTTTAACGACAGATCTGGCTTTACTTCTGCTCCCTATCAGTTTCTATCAAGATTTTGTTACTTCTCCTGACAAATGCTGATGTGGGCAGGTTTCTATCTGCCAATCTTGGCAGATTCAGTCAAAAGGAGAAATATATTACTGTTTTTTTTTAAAAAAATGTCATTATGTACCTATCTCCTCATTCAGTAAAGGAAAAATAGATTCACATAGTCAGAAATAACAGATTCCCCACTAAGAAGCATCTTGCAATTTAAAGTAGAGGAAAACAGCAGAATCAGAGAAGAAAGAAGAGGCCAAAATAGAGAAGTATCAAAGAAAGTGATACAGATGACCTGTTACTACATAATAATATTTTTTTTAAAAAAACCTGCATTTCTACATTGCTGTAAAGAATTCACAGCATTGAATTCCTAGTAATAATTGATTCACAGTTATTTGGATAAAATAGATTAAAACCAGCTTGTTTTTTTTTTCTCAATGGTAGCTTCAAGTATAATCCCTTCCTGTCAGTGAAAGGTGCTTTGAGGTAAGGCTTTGACTGTGCAAATTGCTCTGCCGTAAATAAATCAGGGAAGGAAGGAAGGAAGGTGCTAAATTATGCCTTATGATTGGTGGTGCTGGGAACGGTCCAGCTGGAGAATTCAGAGGAGCCATTTTTCTCTCGGAGCTGTAACCAAAAGGGAGACAAGTTGATGCTTTTCAGATGTTCCTGGACTTCAGCTCCTGTCAGCTTGAATCAAGTTGGTCAATTGCAAAGCATTTCAATATAAAATTGCCAGAGAGTGCTAGATTGCTTATGCTTTCTGTTTCCCTCCCCTCCTTTTGCCCTCTACCCTCCCCTTCCCTTTCCCCTTCCCTTTCCCCTTCCCCTTCCTCTTCCCCTTCCCCTTCCCTTCTCCTCCCGTCAGCTTGAATCAACTTGGTCAATTGCAAAGCATTTTAATATGAAATAGCCAGAGAATGCTAGATTGCATATGCTTTCTGTTTCCCTCCCCTCCCTTTGCCCTCTACCCTCCCCTTCCCCTCCCCTCCCCTTCCGCTTCCCCTTCCCCTTCCGCTTCCCTCCCCTTCCCTTTCCCCTTCCCCTTCCCCTTCCTCTTCCCCTTCCCCTTCCCTTCCCCTCCCGTCAGCTTGAATCAACTTGATCAATTGCAAAGCATTTTAATATAAAATAGCCAGAGAATGCTTTCTGTTCCCCTTCCCTTCCCTTCCCTCCCTTCCCTTCACCCTGCCCTGCCCTGCCCTGCCCTCCCCTTCCCTTCAATGGTGTGTTTTCTGCAAGGTCATGTTATCATTATTTTCTTTCCTAAAAATATAGCATTTAGTTTCAGGCCTTTTATGTTCTCAAGGTCTCATTCCAGATTAGCTTGTTTTTCGCATTCTTCTGAAGGATTTCTTATCCATTTTATTCTGCTCTCCTTTTTCTATTTCATAAGCAGATTGGGGGGACAGCTGGTTTTAGAGCAACCAGCTAAATTTAAATGACTGCTTTTGAATTTTAGGTCTGAGCACACAAAAAGATTTCTCCAGATTTTCCAGGCACGATAGGAGATATCCTGAATGAAATTTGAAGAGAATATTCTATGTTCTATATCCTGAAGAAATCTGAAGAGAAAGGTGGAAAGGATGGTGACAAATTGGAGCACATTCAATGCCCCAGCTGTCAAGATTGTAGAGCAGGGGTGTCAAACTCGATTTCATTGAGGGCCTCATCATGGTTGTATTTGACCTCGGGAGGCTGGGGTGGGTGTGGCCAGCTCGATGTCACTCGTGTTGGGGGTGCCTGTGGAGGCTCGAGCATTCTGCCAGCAAAAACGGGCTCCCAAGCTCTGTTTTCGGCTGCGACGGCCTCCTGCAACCTTCTGCCAGCAAAAACGGAGCTCGGGAGGGCCACAGGCAGAGGCACCGCGGTGGTGGTAGTGTTTTCACCTTCCCCAGGCCCCGGAGGCTTTCCTCAAGCCTCTGGGAGGGTGAAAACTGCCTCCCCCGGGCTCTGGAAGCCTTCCAGAGGCCTTTCGGAACTTCTGGGAGGCCTATTTTCCCCCCTCCCCGAGCCTCCGTGCGGGCCCTGTGCTTACCTCACATCCAAAATGGACCGCGTGGAGACTCCTGGGAGGGGCAGGGTGGGGCAGGGTGGGCGGGGCCAGCCAGGGTTGGGATTTGGAGGTTCTCCGAACCGGCCATAATGTTATCTACGGGTTCTCCCAAACCCGGACGAACCCGTAGCAGCCCACCCATGGATATGACATCAAAAGAATCTGGCTCAGTCTTTAAACTTCAAGTTCCACCATGCTGCCTTTTAGAAACCTGCAATGCTGCCAAATACAAATAACCCAATATATAGGGTTATTTGTACAGGACCAATATATCAAGCTTAGCTGCTCTTTGAATAGGAGAAAAATGAAAACAGAATAATCTTGAAGTAGTGTGTGTGTGTGTGTGTGTGTGTGTGTGTATGTGTGTGTTTATATGTATGCATGCATCCATGCATACAGTAGAAGTATTTCAGGTGGCTTTAGGAATTGCTCAAGATTGATATGAAGAAGCAGGCAAACGTCTTTGGAAGAGAGCTATCCATTATAAATGAATTTCCCTCTGGTTTTTTTGAGGGGATATTCTGCTCCTGCACTATATAATATACTTGACTAGTGGCAAAATATGAAATGAATGGGCAACCTGGAATCTTAATCTTCTGCCATGCACAAAAAGTGTTCTCTGATAGTGGTCAAAGCCTGGAACACTTTACCTGACTCAGTAGTTTCTTCTCCAAACCCCCAAAAACTTCAACCTTAGACTATCTACCATCGACCTCACCCCATTCCTAAGAGGTCGGTAAGGGGCGTGCATAAGCACACAATCGTGCCTACCGTTCCTGTCCTAATGTACCCATATATTCATACCTCTTTTACTCTTATTCATGCTTGTAATATTACATATATATTCAATCATGTTTTTACTGTTTATACTTTGCTTATAATCATATATGCTTGACAAATAAACAAATACAAATACAAATAGTCACGTTTGACTGACAGATATACTGTATATACAAAGGGAAGGGAGACATTTTGAAGTCTTAAAATTCTAGTTTCCATAGAGCCATATTGGTGAAAGTCCTGGCCTAGAAACCAGGAGAGAGTGAGTTCTAGTCCTGCCTTAGGCATGAAAGCCAGCTGGGTGACTTTGGGCCAGACCATCTCTCTTTGCCCAACTCATCTCCCAGAGTTGTTGTTGTTGTTGTTGTTGTTGTTGTTGTTGTTGTTATTGTTGTTGTTAAAATAGGAGAAAGAAGGAGTATTGGGAATGTTTGCCACTTTGACTTATATATAAAAAAGTGAAATAAAAGGATACCCCCCCAATGCAGTAGATAAATGACTAAGGAAGAAAACAACAATGCCAACTTAAGCTGCCTTTAACATTTTGTGCTTATAGGGGGCATATCTCTAGAACATCATTTGCATTATAGGTTTCTGAGTATGTGTGTGTCTCTGTGTGCATTCTATATACTTATCGCTATATCTCCATATATGACTAAATTGTTATCCTGCAAAAATTTAGACTGTAAAAGTGGCTAGTAGAGATAGACCACGTGTGGAAGAGGATAAGGTCCTGTGGCCCTATTTCTTCCACATGTCTTCCCCAGTGGGCAACAGCTGTTTCCAAACACAGTTCGATATGCACAAGGTGGCTTGTAAGATAAATCAAAAGCCTTGCTATTAAAAAAAAAGGCACCTTTGATGCACCTTGGAAAAATGTCACGATTTAAAGAATCTTCAGAATTTGAATCGGCAGCTAAGAATCTCACAAATAAATCCAGATTTGTTTCTAGCAGACTTTCCCAACTTGGCCCTCCCAGTTGTATTGGGAGAGCTCTCAGAATTTTTAGCTACTGGGTTAAGCTTTGGAATTTGGGAGTTTTTGCCCAAATGAATGTGGAGAACACCACGGTTGGGGAAGGCTGGGTTACGGAGTATCTGGTTATGAAGTGTGGCTTTCACCGATATAGAAGAAGAGGCCTATCTGTTCCAAGGGAGTTACAGCTGCAGCCCTATGGCCTGCCAAAAAGTTATTTTGGAGGGAGAGCAGGGGTGGGTTCCTCCTGGTTTGGACCAGATCGCCCGAATCGTTAGCGATCCGCTGGTGATGTCATGTTACTGGATTGGCCAGTGCCGGTCCGTGTGTGCCGCCATCTTTTTTTCCGTTCAGCAGCTCAAAAAAGGGCCCTCCCGCCCGCCCCTGGGTTAATACTGACCTTTGTTTCTTCGCCTGAAGCACAGCTGATCAGCCCCTCAGCTGTGTTTTGGGCTGATTCCAGCTCCTGAGCATGCGCGGAAGCCTAATTGCACGGGTGGACGCACGTGCGCCCGAGCGGAGCGAGTGCGTGTGCGCAAAACGTCACGATGCGAACCGGTGGCGATGGTAAGTGGAACCCACCCCTGGGGGAGAGGGAGCAGAACAATTACTTTATAGGTAGTCCTTGACGTATAGCCATTCGTTTGGTGACTGTTCAAAATTACGGCACTGGAAAAAGTGGCTTACATCCCGGTTCTCGCCCTTATGACCATCGTAGCAATCACATGGTCATAGGATCAAAATTTGGCTGCTTGGTAACTGGCATATATTTATGATGCTTGCAGTATCCTGGGTACACATGATAGCCATTTGTGACTTTCCCAGCTGGTTTCCGACAAGCAAAGTATACGGGGGAAGTCAGATCTGCTTAACAGCCACCCAAATACTTAGTTGCAATAGAATAGCACTTAGACTTATATACCGCTTCACAGTGCTTTACAGCCCTCTCTTAAGCAGTTTAAAGAGTCAGCATATTGCCCCCAACAATCTGGGTCCTCATTTTACCCACCTTGGAAGGATGGAAGGCTGAGTCAAGCTTGAGCCGGTAAGAATTGAACTTCTGGCAGCTGGCAATCAGCAGAAGTAGCCTGCACGACTACATTCCAACCACTGCACCATCAGGAAATTTCTCCTTAGTTCTAAGTTACTTCTCTCCTTGTTTAGTTTCCACCCATTGCTTCTTGTTCTGCCCTCAGGTGCTTTGGAGACTAGTTTGACTCCCTCTTCTTTGTGGCAACCCCTGAGATATTGGAACACTGCCATCATGTCTCCCCTAGTCCTTCTTTTCATTAAACTAGACATACCCAGTTCCTGCAACCGTTCTTCATATGTTTTAGCCTCCAGTCCCCTAATCATCTTTGTTGCTCTTCTCTGCACTCTTTCAAGAGTCTCAACATCCTTTTTACATCCTGGCGACCAAAACTGGATGCAGTATTCCAAGTGTGGCCTTACCAAGGCATTATAAAGTGGTATTAACACTTCGCGTGATCTTGATTCTATCCTTATCTATTCTAAAATTGGCCATGACTCATTTAATAACCAACTTGCTCAGCAATGGAAATTCTGGTCCCAATTGCCGTCATAAGTCGAGGATTATCTCTAATCCCCTCTGCAAAGTAGCCATTGAGTAAAACGGGTTGCTGAGATTTTGATTTTTTTATTTTATTTGTGTAAATCCCTAAGTTAAAGTAAATATTTGCCTGTTTCGTCACTATTGGGCAACAGTCATTGTTCGGGGTTTTTTGAAATGTTGACTTCGGATCCAACTTTCCGACTTGCATTTCAAGGCGTAAGGCATGCTTCTTGAGAATGAGTTTGGTGGAAAGGAGCATACAAAATGTCAAGCTGCATGCACTTTCATATCCACAGCGGTATTACGATCCCTGCCTTTTGTTTTTTGCAGAAAGGAAGACGGAAGCCAAGGGCCGGTTGCTTGACTTGGACATTGCTTTTTTTTCTGGGGCTGTGGAAGCAAGTTCAGGCAGACTTATTTGTAGATGCTAGAAAAATACACAGCAAGTTAATACTTCAGATAAGGCTACAGATGCTCTTTGAAATCTGTGTTATGAAATCCTTTGATAAGGAGCTTCCTCTCCTGTTCCCGATAAAAGGAAAAATCAGACTTAAAAGCTTGTGTGAAAGGAAGATGTGTGAGTCTCTGCACCAGGGGTCCCCAAACTTGGCAACTTTAAGACTTGTGGACTTCAACTCCCAGAATTCATGCTGGCTGGAGATTTCTGGGAGTTGAAGTCCACAAGTCTTCATAGCTGGCTGGAGAATTCTGGGAGTTGAAGTCCACAAGTCTTCATAGCTGGCTGGAGAATTCTGGGAGTTGAAGTCCACAAGTCTTAAAGTTTGCCAAGTTTGAAGACCTCTGCGTCTGCATCCTTGATTTTGTGGAGATAGGTCCTTTTGAATGCCCAGATCCTTGCCTCTTATACAGAAAAAGAGCTTCAAATGCCTGTGTGTTGTTACCTGTGCAGTTGCAATAAACTTTAAACATCCCCAAAGCCTGTTTTAAGCTTCATTTCTCCCCCCTCCCACTTTGAAGAAAGAACCCCTCACATGCCTGCCAGCCAGCCAGCCATAAGTACAGGGACACTGATGAGGCAGGAATGTGAACATCTGATTCCTGTTAGCTCTGTTCCCCACACGGTTGCTGCGCTGTGCATATTTTCGAAACTGGGCCCTCACTTCCCCTTTCCTCCTCCCCCCCCCCCCCCGCACCTCCATCAGCACAGTTTACTTCCATCAATGTGAAATTTCACAGCCTGCTCTTATTCTGTAGCAGTTCCCTTTATACAGTTAAGTAGTAAAAGTAGTAGTCCTTGTCCATAAAGGAGGAGAAGAAAGTACTTGGGAGTTGTTGATTGTCCAGGATATAATTGTGGAATGTTTTCAGTCTATCCATAAAAGTCTGGGGAACTTTATTTGAATGTATAAGGCCGCAGGGATGTCTCTCCTATCAGAATTGATTATCAATATTGGAAGAAAATACATACCTGGTTGAAAAAGATGATTAAGCAACATGTAGACCTGAAACCAGAAGTATTCCTGTTGGACATAATGCCGGAGGGTTATGATAAAGGGACCACATATTTAGTTTTGCATATACTGACAGCAGCAAGGATTATATTTGCAAAATACTGGAAATATGAGAAGACCCCACCAGAGGAGGAAGTAATTTGGAAAATCTTAGATTGTGCTGACTTTAAAAATAAAAGATAAAAAAGACACAGAATGTTACTTGATATGGAATAGATTTTATGAGTGGTTAGAGATAAGAGGTAGAAATTAGATGAAGAAAGATTATGAATTAAATGTAAAGACGGTTTATAACTATAAATATGCCAATATACCTAACAGAATTGTAAATAAATTTAGCCAAAACTATTTGCTTATATTATTACTATTGTTATTAGTATATGTGTTAATATTTTTTTACTGTTCTTTTCTTTGTTCTTCTTTTGTAAATGGTATACCCTGGCAATACACTGTATTCAAATTGTCTATGAACAACAACAACAACAACAACAACAACAACAACAACAACAACAACACATTACAACGTCCTAGGTCCCTGGGTGGGGCTCGACTAGTAATCAGTGCCAAATCCGGTGAAACAACTGGTCACTGTGATACAATTGTATAATAATAATAATAATAATAATAATAATAATAATAATAATAATAATAATAATAATAATAATAATAATAATAATGATGATGATGATGATGATGATGATGATGATGATGATGATGATGATGATGATGATGATGATGATGATGAATTGATTATCAATAAATAACAAATAGTACCAGGGTGTATTTTTCCATTCTGATTAGGTTCAAACATAACAATTTTTGTATTTTTTCCTAAATTTTCTAGCTGATTTGAGGTGACTTGGAAAAATAGAAAAGAATGTTTGTAACTCAGGGTTGAACCATGGAGTCTTCAGTACATTGTGAGCTTGGTGTTTGCTTGCAGACATTTCATTACCCGACTAGATAACATCATCAGTGCTAGTGAGGCTCCCAAATCAGTGCTAATGATTTGAAAAAGCTAAGCAGGATCTAGATCTAGTTGGATCTAGTTATCAGTTAGAAGGGGGACCACCAGTAAATGCACAGCTGCAGGCTAACCTACAGAGGAAGTCAAAGGCAAGTCAGTTCTTTATAGACTGCCAAGAAAACTACATGGATAATCAACCTTGACTGGGAATGCTAGGAATTCCTACTTGGAATTCCTAACATTCTTCAAACAGTGATGGACAATGGAAGATTTATGATATCTGGTTTGGTAATTTTTTTATTATTGTCAGAGTATTGTACATGAATATAATTTAAGGATGTCTCTTTCAAAATAACTCAATAGTACAGTTAATAGACTGAAAGGCTGAGCAGCCATTTGTATAAGTGTATAAGTATAAGTACCATTTGCAGTCTCAAGTAACTCTGAAAAGGAGTGTATTAATATTTCTTTGACCTGGCCTGATCATAAAGAAACTGGGGATTGAGGAGAAAGCAGCAGAAATGAGTTTAAAAGAAATAGAGATGCTTTTCTGGGTTGGAAAGTCCCTGTTAATTTTATCATCTCTGTATTTCCTGGGTGTAACATCTTCCTTGCTTGTTGATAGAGTTGATTTGGCATGCATTCTGGGAAAAAAAATGGAAGTGAACTTGTCAGTGCTATCTTTGCTAAAGTAAGATTCTTTCTACCTTTTCCAAAGATGAGAAAGGACAGTCAGAGGACAGTCAAAGGAAGCTGAGAAGATAATCAGTCTTTTGGGGAGTTGGGAAGTTGGGGATACTACTAACCAGAGCATACAAAACATTCGCCAGACCAATCCTCGAATACAGCTCATCTGTCTGGAACCCACACCGCATATCGGACATAAATACATTAGAAAGTGTCCAGAGATACTTTACAAGAAGAGTCCTCCACTCCTCTACTCGCAACAGAATACCTTACGCAACCAGACTTGAAATCCTGTGCTTAGAAAGCTTAGAACTACGTTGTCTTTGGCACGACCTAAGCGTAGCTCATAAAATTATCCGCTACAACGTCCTTCCTGTCAGTGACTACTTCAGCTTCAACCACAACAATACACGAGCACATAACAGATACAAACTCAAAGTGAACCGCTCCAAACTTGACTGTAGAAAATATGACTTTAGCAACAGAGTGGTAAATGCCTGGAACTCACTACCTGACTCTGTGGTTTTGTCACCAAACCCCAAAACGTTACCCTAAGACTGTCTACTGTGGACCTCACCCGATTCCTAAGAGGTCAGTAAGGGGCGTGCATAAGTGCACCAGCGTGCCTACCGTCCCTGTCCTAATGTTCCCTCTTATCAGTACCAATCTTATGTACATCAACAATGTTACATCTATGTATATTACTAACACGTACTTGACAAAATAAATAAATAAATAAAATAAATAACACAAGTGGTGGTGTCAATACAGACATCCCTTCAGAGCAGAGAAGGCATGTGGAAAAGCTGTTAGAGGAGGAAAGCAGAAACGTTTTGCAGCCAGGGGGTTGCGTTACTTTTTTAAAAAAATAAATGTTTGGAGTGGCGGAGGTTCTTGGAGAATGATAACAAGAAGAGACCTATTTCACTTGTTAGTTTGCAAAGAAACAATAGAAGATCACCTTGCTTTCAGCAATTGGCAAACAAGGATGACAATGACAATGCGATAGGGCAGCACAACCTAGCAGGAGTCAGGAAGCCACCGAAAAAGAGATGCAGGTCACTTATCAGTTGTGGCAATGATGCTTAGTTTGTCCCATCTGAACAGGGATAGAAGTCATTGTTCTTCAGATGGCCATCTCTAGCAAGTACATAAGAGAAGCATGTGAGTGTGTGTCACCGATTAGTAAATGGAAGAGGGGGGGGAACGAATATAAAATGGCAATCCTGCAATTTTGCAACAGCACCAGGAAAGATAATGCATTGTTTTATTTATTAGTGAGATTTATATACCGCCTCATAGTGCAAGCACTGTCTAAGCGGTTTACATCATTAAGCAATGTATATTTATATTGCTCCCCCCAACAATCTGGGTCCTCATTTTACCTACCTCGGAAGGATGGAAGGCTGAGTCAACCCTGAGCCGGTGAGATTTGAACAGCTGAACTGCTGGTCACAGTCAGCTAAAGTAGCCTGCAGTACTGCACTCTAACTGCTGCACCACCTCGGCTCTTTTGATTTTCAATCAGTTTCCCCCCCCCCAAAAAAAGTTCAAAAGTTTGTATTTGAATCTATTTTGATAATGTTAGGGGGAAACTGCCCTCAATCACATGTTCTTTGGATATGTTAAGTGAGGAATTCCTGGAATTTCATCCAGAATGGTCATCTACGAAATGAGCACTCTACGGCATCTCAGACAGACAAATGCTAACTGAATTATTATACTGGTCGAGGTTTGTGTAATGCATTCTCAGTTTGCATCTATTCATTATGACTGATTAGTATATGAAATTGTACAATTTCTTCAGAAAAGAAGCATCCAATTTTGGAAACCGTTCCATTCATCAACCTTGCTAATTTGTCCTCTTGATACCATTGAAATTGTTCTAAGCATTACTAAAGCACATACTGTATGTATCACCATTTTCACCGTTACTTAGTTCCTTAGACACTGCTGTGGCCTAGAGGTGGAGCTCTCGCCTCACAGTCAGGAGATTGTGAGTTCGATCCTAGGTAGAGGCAGATGTAGGGTCTCCTGCTTGGGCAGGGGGTTGGACTAGATGACCTGCAAGGTCCCTTCCAACTCTGTTAATCTGTTAAATCCGTTAAAAGCAGCTTGAAAACAACCCATATCTGTCTTCAATTTGCTTGGCTTAGAAATGCTGAGGAGTGGGATGCAGTGTTTTAAGTTGAGCCCAAACCCTCTTACTACCAGTCCACACATGAAATCTTTGGCCTCAAGATGGTCATTTTCACTCTGTTTGCCTGGAGTGCTCAGAGACAGCACGCTTTTGTATTTAATAAGATTTACTGGGATGGCTGAAATTCAGGAGCTGGAAGGAAAGAGAGGGAGGGATTCCCTATAGTTGGGAATGGCCCACCACCAAGCTCTACAGAATTCCAGCATTTCCGGGTGAACTTCCAGCTGGAAACATTGTGGTTCCTCTTGAACCCAAAATGAGCCGGAAGTAATTCAGTTCAGCTGCTTAGAGCAGAGGTCCCCAAACTTGGCAACTTTAAGACTTGTGGACTTCAGCTCCCAGAATTTATTTATTTTTATTTTATTTTTTTATTTTTGTCAAGTACGTGTTGGTAATATACATAGATATAACATTTTTTATATACATAAGATGGGTACTGATAAGAGGGAACATTAGGACAGGGATGGTAGGCACGCTGGTGCACTTATGCACGCCCCTTACTGACCTCTTAGGAATCGGGTGAGGTCCACAGTGGACAGTCTAAGGGTAAAGTTTGGGGGTTGGTGACGAAACCACAATGTCAGGTAGTGAGTTCCAGGCATTTACCACTCTGTTGCTAACGTCGTATTTTCTACAGTCGGAAGTTTGGAGCGGTTCACTTTGAGTTTGTATCTGTTGTGTGCTTGTGTATTGTTGTAGTTGAAGCTGAAGTAGTCGTTGACAGGAAGGACGTTGTAGCAGATAATTTTATGAGTTATGCTTAGGTCGTGCCGAAGACGATGTAGTTCTAAGCTTTCTGGGAGTTGAAGTCCACAAGTCTTAAACTTGCCAAGTTTGGGGACCCCTGGCTTAGAGGAAGTGGGGGAATACAAAGGTATGGAGCCAATCTGGGAGTAGCTCCAAATACCTTGAGTGGAAGTGCCATAAGGCTGGACCCGGTACATTTCATTTGGAACTGATTGTTCCACATGAATCTACTGTCCATTATCTTGCTTGATTCAGTTTTCTGTGGGTAATTATGCAGCAGGCAAGAGAAGGAGAATGGCAGAGCAGTTCAGCTTCAGATATATCTTTGATCTGTGTATGGGAAAGGGGAGGGGGAATTGCTGCCATACTGTATATGCAAACCAACCAAATCTCAAACATATTATAGAAGGACGGAATGAACGAAGCTATGATTAATTGCATATTGAATAAATTACTTGCTTCCACTTTGGAATGCTACCAGAAAGTCTTTTAATCTTTATGCTAAAGGCAGTTTCAACATGATTTGGGTAGCCGAAGGGGCTATTTATTTATGCATTGTTATGGGCCTTCTTGGCTAGACTTCACTCTGAGAATCGTGAAAGAGGTTGTGTATAAAATGACTTGAAATGCAGGAGGTAAAATGCATGCTCTTGGCAATAAAGTATATTTTCAGTTTTCTCCTCATTTTATATACATGCTCTGCATTTTGTACACTAGAGTGTACAAAAAAACCTACACATTTCCCCCCCCGAATGCCATCACTCTGCTAAACAAATAATTCCCTCACCACTGTCAAACTATTCACTAAGGCTGCATTACTATTACTATTAGTCTTCTCATTGTTCCTATCACCCATCTCCTCCCACTTATGACTGTATGACTGTAACTTGTTGCTTGTATCCTTACGATTTATATTAATATGGATTGTTTCCTGATTGCTTATTTGAACCTTGTGACAATCATTAAGTGTTGTACCTCATGATTATTGACAAATGTATCTTTTCTTTTTATGTACACTGAGAGCATATGCACCAAAGACAAATTCCTTGTGTGTCCAATCACACTTGGCCAATAAAGAATTCTATTCTATTCTATTCTAAAAATTGTGATGCTCAGTTTTACAGGTTGTCAAAAACGAAGAAGAATGCCATTGGATGAATGACTTGCCAGTAGTTCAGTTGAAGATACTGACTTTTTAGTTTTGTTGTTCATCAAGACATGTGTATCTGCATGCATAAGCCTTGGAATGTGGGAAATCTATAAATCTCTGGCTAATGTTCCATCTCTAGCTGGCCTTCCGTAAAGCCGTGAAAACATGGCTCTTCCTGCAGGCGGGGGGGGGAAAATAGAGCTCAATTCCCCATGTACGAATGAGGATGTGTTTTAATTTTTGTATTCATTTTAAATTGTCATTTTTTGTTTTATTGATTGTTTTTTCTTCTGTTGTACGCCGCCCTGAGTCCTACGGGATATGGGCGGCCTATAAATTAAATAAAAGAAATAAAGAAATAATGTTCCTAGCACCCCCATCATTTTTTTCCCGATGATTGGATCTACTGAGGTTTGAAGTTCAACAAATACCTGGATGGTATTTGTTTGCTTCCTTAGATATGGTTCTGGTCATAGAAGGGTACTCTTTGAGTGCTCCACCATAGCCAAGCATAGTCATTGGGAACAAGTCAAGAAGGAAATGATAACATTGGAAAGTTGTATTTGGATCTTTGTATCCAAACCTTGCTCAAGGCAGGAATTCAAAGAAAAGCATGTTGGAAGATGTTTTTCCAGTTTATGTTTGAATACATTCTTTGAAATGAAGTCTGTTCCCTTTCTAACTACCGTATTTTTGGAGTATAAGACGCACCTTAGTTTTGGGGGAGGAAAATAGGGGGGAAAATCTACCTACCAGGTATTCATCTGGCTAGCGTCCTTAGTCTGTTCAGCTTCAGCACATTATTTTATCCCCTGGTTAGGGCTGAAAACCCTTTTTCAGAGGGAATAGAATGAAAACAAGCCTGCAAAGACTTAGGGCTGGTAAAAAACTACTTCAAGGGGGTAGGAATAAAAAAATAGTGGTAAGATCATTAGCACCTCCTTAGGGCTGAAAAAACCTTTTTCAGAGGGAGGTGGAATGAAAACAAGCCTGCAAAGATGGAGTAGGAAGCCGGGAAGATCGTTAGCACCTCCTTACGGCTGGGAAAAAAAGCTTCGGAAAAGCTACATTTGGAGTATAAGACCACCCAAATTTTCAGCCTCTTTTAGGGAGGAAAACGGTGCGTCTTATACTCCGAAAAATATGGTACTCTACTATGCCCAAAATAAGGACCTCCCTATCTCTTTTGTAAAACAAAACAAAAAACTCTCCATTATGTTTATATATTTCTGTAGCTCTGGTGTTCTATTTCTATGTACTGGTTTATTAGGTTATTGCTTTTATTTTGAGTATGGGATGCTGTCCTGAGTCCTGTAAGTCAAGGATAACTCTGAAAACTTTGTGCACACAAATCATAGGTTCTCCTGAGCTAGAGAAGATGTAGATGTTTTCACATGCTCCTTAGTTCTATGCATCAGAGTAGTCCATAGCATGAATAGGAACAGGGATATTATTTATTGGCCAAGTGTGATTGGACACACAAGGAATTTGTCTCCGGTGCATAACCTCTCAGTGTACATACAAACAACAAAGTGATCGGTCATAGATCATGAACCATAAGATTAAAGTGACCAGATTTTTTTTTAAGCAGGACGGGGGGCGGGCCCGCCTGGGTGCCGCCATTTGAGTTTTGCCCTCTGCGCATGCGCAGAACGCTGCGCATGCGCAGAAGGCAAAACAATGCAAATGTCGGCATCCAGGTGGGGGGGGGGAGGTGGGAGGCTTTCCTCGCCTCCCGCCTCCCCTTCGGGAGCCGGCAGTGGCTTGGGCTGGCAAGCGACGAGCGGGAGGCGGGGAAAGGAGGCAGCCGGCAGCTTACCTGCGAGGCGGCGCTCCCGCAGCAGCCCATGGCGGGCTCGGGGCTAGGTCTCTGTGCGAGCTCCAGGCATCCAAGCGCCGCGGTCTCCTGGTCGCCTGCCCGGCCCCAGGGCAACGGCGGCAGCGAGGCGATGGGGGGAAGGAAGGGGAGGGGGACGAGGAAGGGCTGTTTGCGCCGCCGGAGGGGCCGCTCGTGAGCTCAAACTGCCGCTCTTTTTCTGAGACGACGGCAGCGGCGACGGCTCCTCGTCCCTCACCCCTCCACCCGCATCCCAACAGCAGCGGCGCCTCCGAGGGCGGGGCTAGGGATGGGGCGGGGGAAGGAGAGGAGGAGCAGCCCCCCTTCCCCCTCCCCCCAGCAGGCAGCCGGCTCGCTGAAATTCCGCTTTGCAGGTAGTACCTCTCTTTTGTGCTTCCCCTTCTAAGGTGACCAGACGTCCCGCTGTTTCGGCATTCTTTCCAAAAAAGCGTGACTTTTTGGAAAGAATGCGGGACGCGGGACACACGCTTGAAAAGCGTGTCTGTCCCGCCAAAAGCGGGACATCTGGTCACCTTACATAAGATACAATCATAAATCGTAAGATACAAACCACAAATCATAATACAAAGTTTTATGAAGTAATGCAAAGTTTGTATTACATACAAATCATACTCAATACGTTTACTGAGAATGTGTGCCACGCCAGGACACACTAACCCTTAATCCTGGGTTTTCATACTTTAAGATGTGTGGACTTCAACTCCCAAAATTCCCCAGCCAGCACATTAAGGATAGGAACCTAACCTGAATTCTTTGGCCATAATGAGAAAGATACAAAAGATTATTTATTTATTTATTTATTTATTTATTTATTTATTTATTTATTTATTTATTTATTTATTTATTTATTTATTTATTTATTTATTTATTTATTTATTTATTTATTTATTTATTTATTTATTTATTCATTCATTCATTCATTCATTCATTCATTCATTCATTCATTCAAAATTTATTTGCTACCTATCTTGCATCCAACAACTCTGGGCAACGTAAAACATACTTTTTCGTTTCAGAATTCCAACATCTGTTGTAGGTATATAGTATCTATTGTGACGTATTTTTCATTTCATGTAAAAGCATAAAAACATGAAACCACCAGGTCACTAAAGCCCATCCTGTTCAGTTTTCTGTTACCACTAGCAACAGCAACAGAGTTGAAGGGAGAAAATCTGAGTTCGCTTGGCATGTTTGTCAAACAAGCAGAATTTTCTGGCTTCACATAGCATTATAAACCATAATGTTTATGGCACAGACTACAGTTTATAAACCACAGTATCTGGTTTTATACGGCATGCAAAGCCAAAACCGAAGAAATCACATTTTGCAATCCTAGCATGTGGACTATGAATATAATAATGTTATCACAGTAAAAAGCCACTGGTAAGTTTAGCTTACCACAAATTCTAATTCCTTTATGAATAGTAGTATCAATAATTGACCAGTCTCTCTGATTTAAATAAAAGTTGATAGTCCAGGTTTTAGAACAGTATTGCATTTCCATAGAAGTTAAAACTAAACGATTTTCTAAAATCATTTAGTGTCGTAAATCATAAATCAGCTAAATGAAAAGGACTAAGGGTGGCATGATAGCATTCTTCCAATATTTGAGTAGCTGTCACAGAGAAGAGAGGGTTAGCCTATTCTCAAGGGTGAGTTCCTACTTACCTCGCTGCCGGTTTGCTTCCTCCCACGCCGCGTGGGTGCGCCTTGTGGGCACGTGTGCGCGTGCATGCACAGTGGCAAAAAAGCTGGGAAAAAAAGCTGAAAACAAGATGGCGACTGCATGCACAGTGCCGGAAACTCAGCTTCTGCGCATGCTCAGAAGAAAAAAAAGTTAAACAAATTCGGGAAAAAAATAAAAATAAATTAAAAAAAGATGGCGGCGCCCACGGACCAGCACCGACTGAACTGGGTTGGTGATGTCATCATGATGTCACCAGCGGGTTGCTACCGGTTCACCCAAATCGGTCCAAACCGGGAGGAACCCACCCCTGCCTATTCTTCAAAGCACCCAAGGGCAGGATAAGAAATAATTAGATGTATAAGAAATAATTAGATGGAAACTTATCAATAAGATTGAACTGGTTGTCACCTTTAAAGCCCTTCATGACTTGGGACCGGGTTATCTGAGGGACCGTCTCTTGCCAGTCACATCTATCTGATCCACTATAGCAGGGGTGTCAAACTCGTGTTGTCACGTTGCCATCACGTGACATATCCTGACTTCCCCCCCTTCGCTAAAATGGTGGTGGGCGTGGCCAGCGCATGATGCATCTAGCCTGCAGGCCGCGAGTTTGACATCCCTTCACTAGAGCGTGGAGGCAAGGAATGTTGTGTGTCCCGTCTCCTAAGGAGATACATCTGGCAGGATCCAGAAGAAGGGCCTTCTCTGTGGTGGCTCCCTCCCTCTGGACATCATCCTTCCAGAAATTAGACTGGCCCCCACTCTGACACTCTTTTGGAAGGCCCTGAAGACGTGGTTTTGTCAGTGGGCCTGGGGAACCCAGAGAGGGATGGAGTCCATTAAATGGCTGATATGAATATGTGTTGTTGCCGGGGTTGGGGTGGGTAGGGATTATACATATATATATATATATATATATATATATATATATATATATATATATATATATATATATATATATATATATATATATATATATATATATATATATATATATATATATATATATATATATATATATATATATATATATATATATATATATATATATATATATATATAATTTTTATTTCTTTTATATTGTGTTTTTATTACCTGTAAGCTACCTTGAGTCACCATGTGTGAGTAGAAGGCAATATAAATTTTCTAAATAAATAAACTTAGAACTAAAGGAGAAATTTCTGTACTCTGTAAGTTTGTGTACTACAGTTTATAGATGAAAACCCAAGAGATAGAGAATTGAGTGTCAGCTAAGTAACCAACTTGGGGCTTTGTTTGTAGATATGTAAGAGAACTTGACTCTGCTGGAATGTTTGAAAATATTTGAATATTTGAGATACAGGATACCATAATTGCCTTCTGTTTAAATGGTTATGTTTATCCCCACCTCCCTGAACAGTAAGAAACACAATGCTTACTTATTTTTAGTTTGTTTTGCAAGGATTCCACAAGAGAGGTATTGGTATTTTGTACTTTTTTTCTTTACAAATTACAGTTGAGTATAATAGAGAACTATTATAATAATTTATAATAGACAAACAAAGGTAGTCGTACCTATGCAACCTGCATTTGTATGCAAACCGTTTATAAATCACAAGTAACACCAGGGCTTCATCGGCACCATAAAATTATCTTTCCAAAGTTGAAGAATTAGCCTCTTAGCACTAAAGATTAATCCAGATAAATGGGATGGGAAGCGAGGTGCAAGCAAGCTGATAGAAGAACAAATGAATTAGTAATGGGTTGCAAATCCCGAGGCTACCGGTTTGCGCACGTGCTCGCGCGTGATGCGTGATGCTTTTATGCATGCGCAGAAGCGTCCGGGATGGGTGGGCGGAGCCTCCCACTGTCACCGCTACCAGTTCATAAATCCAGGCCGTACCGGTAGCAACCCACCGCTGAAATGAATACAATCCTTAATTTGTAAATGCTTAGATGCAAAATTAAAAAAGAATACTTTAATAATTAAATTATTAAATTATTTAATTATTATTACTTTAATAATTTAAATTATTAAATTATTATTACTTTAATAATTTAATAATTTAATTATTAAATTATTATGATTCCGTTAATACAAATTCCAAAGCAACAATAGCAGTTGGGTAAGCATGCCGTAAATATTTTGAGCGAGGTGAGATAAAGGGAGAACAGTTACCCATCCCACCAAATTTTACTTGCAGCTGAATATTTTACAGGCCGTAACAAGAACATCAGATAAGCCAGTGTGTTCTGTTTCTAGAATTGTTTCCCCAGTGTTGGAAGCAGGGATTAAACCAGGAAAGAAGTTTGATCTGAAGCCCAAGAGAGAAAAAGTTAGTTTAATATGGAATGAATGAAAATGCTTTGGATAATGAATGTGGATCTTTTATAAGAGTATTTTCCATTACTTTTATTTTGCTCTCATTTTTTTTTCTGTGAAAAGGGAAATTCCATAGAAGAAGGGCGGAGAAAAATGAATTTAATTAATTTAATTTAATTTAATAGATTTGTATGCCGCCCAACTCCCGAGGGACTCTGGGCGGCTAACAACATATAAAATCATTGTTACATATAAAAACATATAATTAAAAAATTAAAAAAATAAAAAAAAATCTGACATTCATAAACCAAGGGGGGAGACCCAAATATAATCTAATTGGTCTCACTTTCACCCCGCCTGCCAGAAGAGCCAAGTTTTTATTGCTTTACGGAAGGCCAGCAGGGTGGGGATAGTTCTAATCTCTGGAGGGAGTTGTTTCCAAAGGGAGGGGGCTCCCACAGAGAAGGCTCTCCCCCTTGGCCCCGCCAACCGGCATTGCTTGGTCGATGGGACCTGGAGGAGACCAACTCTGTGGGACCTAACCGGTCGTAGGGAGGTATGCGGCAGGATGCGGTCCCGAAGGTACCCTGGCCCTGAGCCATGTAGGGCTTTAATATGGCCAGGCTTGTGGCAGTGGGGGGGGGACAGCTGAGGATGCCGGGGCGACCCCTGGGAAATGGTCGTTCGACCCCCAAAGGGGTCCCGACCCCCAGGTTGAGAACCACTGCTCTAGGATTTGCTCAGTGATCCTTGATTGTTTTAGTTCCATATTTCTGTCTCTCTGACTTTTGTGTTTCCTAAGATAAAATCTTTGCAAACCTGGGTAGCTGCAACAATCCCTGTTGCTATGGAAAGTTTAAAGTGACCTAAAGCCCAGTTTAATGCGAAAGTAAAAGCTTCTGTCCTAGCTCTGGCATGTTAAACAAAGTTTTGCCCAATAGCTCAGTTCGAGTTTGCATAGTTTAGGTACTCATTAAACCACAGTTCAGAAATTCAGTTCTGAGAAAATCTCTGCTTTCATTTTTCTCTTCTTTCTAAGATAACCTTAGCCAACCTGATGTTGTCCAGAAATGTTTGCTTGCAGCTCTTTTCCTCCTTTCCAACTAGCACTGGATATGATATCTGGAAGCCCACCACATCTCCAGGTTCAGAAAAGCCATTCTAAAGCGCTGTTTCCAAAACAACAAAAAGTTGTCAGAAAACATATTTAGGCACTTTGGAATAAGAAGAACTTGAAACTTTGGACACATGAAGAAGGAGACAAATCCCTTGTGTTTCTAACCACACTTGAACAACTCTATTCTATAGGACGCGCTGGCTCAGTGGCTAAGACGCTGAGCTTGTTGATCGAAAGGTGGGCAGTTGAGCAGTTCGAATCCCTAGTGCCGCGTAACGGGATGAGTTCCCATTACTTGTCCCAGCTTCTGCCAACCTAACAGTTCGAAAGCACGTAAAAAATGCAAGTAGAAAAATAGGGACCACCTTAGGTGGGAAGGTAACAGCGTTCCGTGCGCCTTCGACGTTGAGTCATGTCGGCCAAATGACCACGGAGACGTCTTCGGACAGTGCTGGCTCTTCGGCTTTGAAACAAAGATGAGTACTGCCCCCTAGAGTCGAGAATGACTAGCACATATGTGCGAGGGGAACCTTTACCTTTACCTTTACCTTACTCTATTCTCTTCTCTTTGTAGCACCATCTCCTTGTGATGTCTTGGCTTCACACTTTAATTCTTAAAACAAACCTTAATTATACCTTTCCCTCTTGCTAGGGGCTTCTTCCATCTAATCATGGAAGTTCAGAAACATTTTTATCAATTACCTTGTAAAAAGATATGACATTTTGATGGTGCTGAACAAACTTGGTATGCTCAGAGTAGTATGACATGAATATTTCAGAAAATATATTTGTGCTCTTGTAATCACCTTAGATATGAAAGTGGTGTTCTGAATAGAGGATCTAGCTTTTTTGAAACTGTGTTTTGCAGATTATCCTATCAAAGAAATGATGATGATGAGGAAGAAGCTGCCCGAGAGCGACGCAGGCGAGCCCGTCAAGAAAGACTGCGGCAAAAAGAGGATGACTTAGGCCAAGGAATTGAGAAACCTGAAACGAATGCCCAAAATAAGTAAGATTCTGTTACATGAATAGTTTTGGTGGATTTTCATTCTAGGTCAAGCCTGCTTTGCAAGGGGATTTAATCAGGGAAGAGGAGCCGAACAATTTAGTTGCTCCTGTCCTTCAATACATTGTTCTATATCAGGGGTCCTCAAACTTTTTAAACAGAGGGCAAATTCACGGACCCTCAGACTGTTGGGGGGCTGCGCCGGCTGAGTGGGCATGGCTAGGTGGTCATGTGACTGGGTGGGCGTGGCCAATTTAGCAGTCCAAACAGTACACACAAATTAAAATTTAATTTGTTATGCTCCTGGGGGTGGAAAGCAGGTTAGTGAAGGGATGTGGCTGCCTTGGGGTGTATATGAGGGACTTCTGTTTGTGTGTGTGTGTGTCCTTCCACCCCCTCTGGAGGCCCATTTTTGGTCTCCCGAGGCCTCCATGCATCCCATTTTTGGCCTCCCCGGCCTCCAGAAAGCGGGTGGGGGCTGGCGGGTAGGCGGGGCATTGTGGGTGGGGCAGCCTCGTGGTCCCCCGCGGGCCAGATTAATGGCTTCAGTGGGCTATATCCGGCCTGCGGGCCGTAGTTTGAGGACTCCTGTTCTATATCATCTATCCTCTAAAGTGGAAAGAAGTTTTTGGTGCAGCTTTACAGACTCACTTTCCTGGTTAGGAGAGAATATATCTCTATCTCCATCTCTATATCCCTCCCGCCCTCCCTCCTCTCATCTATATCTATCTGTCTGTCTGTCTGTCCGTCCGTCCGTCTTCTATTATTAAAAGGGCAATCTGGTTTCCTCATGTTCTAGGGAATTGATTCTATGATCACATTTTTCACCAGGTATCCTCCATTCAGCTCCATTTTTGGCTGAAGACAAGCAACTTAAAAATAAAAGCCTTAAAAAACCGAACAGAACAGAAGGTGGTTTTGCCCTTTTCATGTTCTACTCTTAGAGACTTGAATGAGTCCTAACATTTGGGTGTGTGTGTGTGTGTGTTCTGATTGGAAGCACAAATGAGTAGAGATTTTTGGCATTTTCAAATTACAGGACATTAAAGACAATATAATATAAAACCCAGTATGACACCCTGGAGGATCTTTGACAGGCAAAATAAATAACCTGGGTTTGTGTGTAGGAACTTGGCAAATTTGTGTCTTTGTGTGTAATGATTAGACTCAACTGTTAGCTGTCTGAATAGGACTGCTTCAAATTCCAATTCGTCACTATCTCTTAGTCAAACCTGTCTATCATGATATAATGGGGAGGGCAGAAGGCAATTTAAACAATCCCCATTGCACTTCAGGTCATAACATAAAAAGTAAGAGCAACAGACAAATCAATAAAACTAAAACTCTGCATCTCTTGTAGCATTGCAGAAGGAGAGTCCAAAAGTACTACTACAGTGACCACTGTTACGACTACTCAAGGTGATGGAGACGATGATGCTGTGTTCCTGGAGAGGATGGCACGGAGAGAGGAAAGACGTCAAAAGCGTCTTCAAGAAGCATTGGAGCGCCAAAAGGAACTTGACCCGACCATTACCGATGAGACCATGTCCTTCACAAGCAAAAAAGTGGTGAATGATGTGGAGGAAAATGAGATCCCGGGAAAAGAAGAAAAGATAGAAACCCACAGAAGACACTATGAGGTGGAGGAAACAGAAACCATCACTAAATCATACCAGAGGAACAACTTGGAGCAGGATGAGGAAGATGAAAAGAAAGATGTGGAATACAAAGAAGAGGTGGAAGACCAGAAACCAAAGCCACAAGCCCTAGAGGAGAATCAGGTAGAATTAACTGTAGAGAAGGAGAATATAGACAATGAGGAGGAATCTGCAGTCTTAGAGGGAAAGCATCTTGAGGTAAATGCAGAGGAGGAGAAATTAGACAATGGCACCCATCTCCTTGCCAGTTCAAAGGAGGACCTCAGCATCACAGTAGTCATAGAAAACAAGGAGGAAGACAATGAGGCAGAAATGAACCAGATACAGATTGAGGAGAGGGAAAGGCTTGAGAGGGAGGAAAGGGAGAGAGCGGAAGCTGAGGAACAGAGGAAAGCAGAGGAAGAAAAAGAGAGATTGGAAGCAGAGAAAAGAGAAGCTGAGGAGAAAGCGAAGAGGGAAGCTGAGGAGAAAGCAAAAAGGGAAGCTGAGGAGAAAGCAAAAAGGGAAGCTGAGGAGAAAACAAGGCTTGAGGCAGAAGAGCGGGAGAGGGCGAAGGCAGAAGAACAACAGAAGGCTGAGGAGGAAAGAAAGAGGAAGGAGAAGGAAGAGGCAGAGAAGAAAAAAGCTGCCCAGGAGAAAGAGAGACATGAGGCTGAGGAGAGGGAGAGGAGGAAGGCAGCCGAAGAGAAAAAAGCAGCCGAGGAACGAGAGAGGGCTAAGGAGAAGGAAAAGAGGGAGGCAGAGGAGAGGGCCAAAGCTGAGGCTAAGGCTAAGCTAGAAGAGGAGAGGTTAAAGGCCAAGCAAAAGGCTGAGGAGAAAAAGGTAGACCAGCTGAAAGGCAAGAAAGGGGACGAGAAGAAAATAGAAGAGAAGCAGGTAAAAGAGAAGAAACTCCAAGAGGAGAAAATCACAGCAGCTTCCCCCAGGAAACAGGTAGAGTAAACATTTTGCACCCAACCACTGTTTTGCCTGTGTTTTGTAGAAAATGTAATGCATTTCACCAGAAAAAAAGAGAGAGAGAAACTGGAATTTGTTCAGTTATCTCCTTCCACTTCGGGCTACTAACTCTTGCCAGTGTTTTATTCCTTTTTTGGATTTAAGCTTCTAGCTTCACCTCTCCGTAGCATGATCAGTGCATGCTCTCTTCTAGTCGCTTGAATCTTCTGGAAATCTATGCATGCTCAATTCTTCACAGCTTCTTTGTCTTCCCTTTCTGTGGCTGATGGTTGGACACGGAAGGTAGCCAGAGGCCTACACCAGGTCCAGAAGCACAGCATGAGCCATGGATGAGCACCTGGGAAACCTTGGTGGTAGGAGTGTTGAATAAGCATCCACAAGTATTAGAAGCAAGCACAGCCGGGACCCTGCTGAGATATGTGAGAACACGAGCACACCAGAGCAGAGGAGAGGGTGCCAATGCGCAAAGGAAAGTCACTGTGCCACCCAAGGGGAATGGCATGCACAGCAGCAGATGCGAGGCTGTAATGAGCACAGCTTCGTAAAGCTACGGTAGTAGCAGCTGTTAATAGGGCTTGTGATGGGATTGATGTTTTTCCTCTTGAAAAATATTGCAAAAGGGGGAAGAAAATAAAGTGGAAGCTAAAAAAGGAAACCTACAGGACAAGAAGCTTCAGCCAGCCTTCAGGAAAGAGGAGGTAACTATCACTTGCGGGTAGAGTGGGGCGTGTGGGAAGTAGACCCAAACCCCACATTGCCTGTGTTCATCATGAGATCCCATAGCAAAAGTCAAAGGTCATTTAATCCAATTTCAAGTGTAGGAGCAACCTGATTCGAGTTCACATTTTCTCCAGCAGCCATCTTGAAGGCTGTCTCAAGGCGTTGGCCAAAAGCAGATGAGCATTCCAAAACTGGCCGTATGATGAAGCATGCCTCAGCTTATTTCAGTTGGTTTTATATTGTACTGTGTGAGCTGAATATTTAACTTGCTTCTTTGGTGTATGATGAACATCGGAGAAGTGTTTTAAGCTTACCTGAGCTAAGATCATATCTGAGAACACAACATGGGTCATAGAAATTGGGCCTAGATTTGTGTGGAATTCCTGAGTGCCCTCCAGTTAAGCCTTCTTGCCTTAATTTCTCCCTCCACTTCGTGACTTTTCTTAATGGAACTGATGGTTTAGATTATAGATGCCTCAAGGCATCTTTAGTTCTGTAATCTGAATTTAACCCAATGATTCTGTTTCTTTTTTTTAAATAAGTTTTTCTTTTCTTTTATTTTATAACATCTAAAAATTCCAATTTCAATGATTCTGTTTCTTAATATAAATTATGCACTCTCCAAAATCTCCTTTCTTCTTTTGACTCCCTCCTCCCCTTGGTTTACAAAAAGTGGTGCATTGCATTTCTACTTAAACTCAGAAGCTGGTGCCATGGTGTTTTACTGTATGGTGAGTAAAATTATTGGCATCAACCCATCATTCTTAATCATCTTCAGGTAGGATACTGCAGATATTAAAATGTACTCTTAGGTTAGCCACTTTTGAATGTTTTATCACTTAGCTTACGTGCCATCCATGAAACGACATTACTCTAAATCAGTCTGTTAGGGGAATTATAATAATTTTGAATGGATCATTTGTTTAATGTCTGTATTTATAAAATGCCTGTAGGAGGAATTTTATACCATTATGCAACTCAAACATAAAGCTGTAATACAGTGCAGAATGGAAAAGTACACAACCAACAACATAGAAAAACAGGTACAAAGCCAATATGGCAAAAAAGAGAAAAAAAAGAAAAAGAAAAAAAACCCCATCAAGGCAAAATGAAATACAATAAGAATGGGTTAAAACAAGTAAAGAAATAAAATAGGAAATAAAACTATTAAAACATAATGAAGATTAAAAGACACCAAAACCCTGGGACAAACTAATCTGGAGAAGAAAGAAAACAAAATTAGCATTAAGCAAATTTCTTGGGAAAAGCATTTTATTGGAATTACCTAGAAGGTTTTCTCTGTAGTGATCTAATTCCAATAGATGAAGAATTTTGAACTACAGTAATAGACGTATTTTCCCATCCCTCCCTTTTATACCAAAAAAGCCAATGCAGGGTAACATGTAAAGCTTCAAAAACCAAGGAAGAAATGTAGGGTTATTTCTAAGTAGGTTCTTTTATTGTTCCTCACCTATAGATAGAAATCTTGCTGAACTGAAGCAACTACTTGCATCGTTAAAGATATCCTCTGGGAACTCTTTGGGAGGAGCTATCTTGATGCTCTTCCCGCGCATGCGCAGGAAGCAAAAAAACCCCAAAAAATTCCAGAAAAAAGATGGTGCCGCGCGACAGACCGGCGAAGACGGCACCGAAGCCGTCACGCGCAAATTGCGCAATCGGTGGCTCCCTACCGGAATGGCGCACTGGACCGCACTGGTAGGAACCCACCCCTGATTCTGACTGATGCCAAGGTTTAAACGACAGTGTCTTCCCCACTGTCAGCAGCCAGCAACATGTTAGCTGTAAGTCAGTCATCCTGGAAAAGCCGAAAATGGCCAGACTTATAAGATGAAATTTCATGTGAAGCTGCCTTTCCCTGGTCTGTTTTGAGTTTATTTTACATCCGAGAATTTGTTCTGTTTTCTGGGCTGCCTTAAGACCTTGGGTGTGTAGAGCTGGACTGTGCAAAGTTTGTCCCGAAGCAAGCTTTCTCATGACATGATAGTTGTGGTATTTCCTGCTTCCAGTTTGGCTAGACATGCTACATGAACAGCATTTTCTTGCATGCTTGCAGTGTTCCCCTCCCTCCCTTTTAATGCACTTCTGTTTATAAGAAGATAAGCGGTTAGCCTAATCATTCTGCTCAGATGCTCACAACCTGAATTAAAACTTAAATCCAGATCCCCGATTTGGAATTTCCAAGGAAGCATTAAATATCTAAAATGACATTTTGGGGGTGATAAATAAAGCTGGTAGCCAACTGTGTAAAGAATTAATTGTTTATTAACTCCCTGCTTTTTAGAGAGTCAACACTGCATTAATCAAGCATATTTAAATGACCCCGTAGATTACTGAAAACATCTAGGCATCTTTAACTTCATAAGGAAGCACGTTATTTAAATGTGCATGTTAAAAACCAAAAGTAATATCGATATTAGAATGGAAAGGGGATCTCTCATGCTCTCTCCAGTTCAGGTTGCTACCATAATTTCCCCCAGGAATTTGGAACAAACCCAGGACTCTTTGCTTGGCAGATCTAGGCTTGTTTCCGAAATACCATAGCTACTACGGTGAGGAATAGATTTTGAATTTCTCCCAGTTTTTTCTCCATGTAAAAGGGATCTGAAAGGCGGAAAAGATAGACTGACTAAACCATTCTCATCCTACAAGAAACAATTTCATTTCATTCATGTAAATATCACTTTTCCAAAGTACTTTCTTGCCCTTACGGAAAAGATACCAAGTTCTTTCTCCCCCCCCCCCGGATTAATTCCAGGGTTGTGGATTCCTTTAGCTCAGGCTTCTTATGCTGGAATGATGTCAGAGGTGAGTTCCGGTTTTCTTTGCTGCCGGTTCGCTCAGGGACGTGCCGTGGAGGGGCGCGCGCTTTGCTCATGCACGTGCATGTGCAGTACTTAAAAAACCTTCTGCTCATGCGCATAAGCTAAAAACAAGATGGTGGCGCCTTTGGTGCCGCCGGGAGAACTGGCTCAGGGGCGTGGCAGGCCTGGGTCGCTGCCGGTTCTAGCGATCCAGGCCGCCAAGTTACTACCGTTTCTATAGAACCGGTCCGAATTGGGAGGAACCCACCTCTGGTTTGAATCATCCTGATGGGTAATATAGAAGTTAGTGGTACCAGACTGAGCCTGCTCTAGACTTAAAAAAATAGTCTGATGAACTCCAGAAATGCTGTTTTCCAAAAACAGCAATGTCGAAAGCAGGATAAGCCACCGAACCGAATTCGGATTTCCTGAGCCTTCCTTCTGAAATCAATGAGATTTGTCTCATTAAATTGATTTAGATTGATATCAGTGAGCCTCCTCGCCATCTGGATCAGGATCAATTTAGTCAGGGAATTTTACACAGTTGTTCATTGCTATTTCCGAGTTGCGTTGGCCACAGCTTTAGCTGATGTCCTTCAGGAGATTAATCTCTCCTGCAGACCAGAACAAGTTTTCTGGAATGCTGCACTCTGCGCACACAACTCCAATTAGCATCAAGGCATGTCTCAGCATGCTTGATAGTCAGATGGTCAAGAGCAGCTCCAAAAGGCACTAATCCGAGAATGTTTCTGGGTAGGGGAGGTGGGAAGCCAAGACAAACCATGCATAAAACTTGCTACATCTCCAGATCCAAATTGGGAGGATAATTCTCCACTTGGCTTATCTTTGAGATTAATTACAACACAGTCTATTTAAATGTTTCCGCAAACGTTGTAATGCATCTTCTGGCTGCCCTTAGCAGCACTGTTTACAAATACCGCAATAATATTCCAAATAAATTGATTCCTACTTCGTAGACAAAGGGACTTTGTGACTGGATGGGAATAAGGAAGTGTCCCATATGGGCATCCGAGCCAGAGCCAGAGCCAGATGTTACACAGACTGTAGGACATCTAGTTAGGGGTGAGACAAAGTGCCTCTTCCAGTTTTTCTATCCTTTTTGTTTGTAAGGAAAGGACACATTTCAGCGACTTGGGTGAATGTGTATAAGAGGCAAGGCCGGCGATAAAAATTTTCTCCCCGACTCAAAAATCTGGACATAAACCTCTAGACCAGTGATGGCGAACCTATGGCACGCGTGCCACAGGTGGCACGCGGAGCCATATCGGAGGGCACGCGAGGCGTTGCCCTGTCAGCTCCACGGGCAAACCAGAAGTTCGGAAAAACGCACTTCCGGTTTGCCGTTGTGCTGTTTTTCACACTCCGGAGGGTTCAGGGAAGCTTCCTGAAGCCCCGGAGTGCAAAAAACACCCCAATGGACAAACCGGAAGTGCGTTTTCCGAACTTCCGGTTTGCCCGTTTCATCGTTTTTTACCGTCCCAGGCTTTGGTAAGGCCTTTGCGCGGGTGTGTGTGTGTGTGCACATGCGCAGGGGGCAGCATGGGGGGGTTTGTGCGCATGTGTGGGGGGGAGGGAACGGCTGTGGGTATGTGTGCGCGCGCTAGCGCGCGCACCCCCCCTTTGGCACACAAACCAAAAAAAGTTCGCCATCACTGCTCTAGACAATTTAATGCTTTCAATGATTGCTTACTTAGCCCAGGTATCATGTGGTTCCTTGAAATCCTCGCTGTATAGATGAGCCACAGTTGAGTGAGGGTCCAGTAACAATGGAAGGAAGTATTATTTTAAGCTTGTTTGCGTGTGTAAAATCTTTTCCAATTCAGGGCTTTTTGTATGGAGCAAAGCTGAAGCTACAAGCTGTTTTTAGGACCAATCTACATTTGCCGTAGATTAATAGTTCTTTTATCTTCCCATTCACAGTGGAGATGGATGCCTCTGAACAACTCCTTCAGAGTCTTGGATGTAACTCATTCTTTTTTTTTTTTTAACAACCATGTCTCCTTGTTAGATGAAAGATAACAAATTGAACAGAGACAAAATGCCCAAAGAAGAGGCAAAGTCCATCTGGGATCGCAAGAAGGGAATTCCAGATTCCAAGCCACAAAACGGGGAATGCATCCAAGAACTTCCTGCTCACAAGCTGAAGCACACAGAGCATGCTTTTGGGTAAGATATACACTCTGGGGCAAGGATGTTTACACTTGGATCTGATTGTTGCCTTTTATGGATCTTATTGCAACAGGCTAGACTGCCATACAAAGGCCAAGAATGACTTTTTTGCATCACCTTGAAAGAGTATCTTGCTTTAGCTTGTCAGGGAACATAAATCAGCCTTCCCTAGTCTTGTAAATGGCCCTTGCTTAATCTTGCAAATGTTAATATTGTTCAGTTGATATTCATATCCACTGGGAAATTCTATCTATCTGTCTGTCTATTATCTATCATCTATATCTATCTATCTGTCTGTCTGTCTTGTCTGTCTGTCTGTCTGTCTGTCTGTCATCTATCTCTATCTATCTATCTATCTATCTATCTATCTATCTATCTATCTATCTATCTATCTATCTATCTATCTATCTATCTATCTATCTATCTATCTATCTATCTATCTATCTATCTATCTATCTATCTATCTATCTATCTATCTATCTATCTATCTATCTATCTATCTATCTATCTATCTATCTATCTATCTATCTATCTATCTATCTATCATAAACATGCACTGTATCAGCATAGCCGACCACAATCCATAACTTCAACAAGGCCTTAATTCTTCAGTAGAACCATAGAAACATAGGGCTAAAAAGGGATATTTGAGATCTTCTAGCCCAGTTCCCTGCCCAAGGGCAGAAGTCCTTATACTATCCTGGACAAATGGCTGCAGATGGATTTCAAGTGATGCTGATGATAATGATGATGAAGATGATAATAATAATAATAAGCTTTTTTTGATCATGTAATTGTGGGACTGCTACAATAATCATCAGTGTGAAAAACAGTCATAAGTCACATTTTTGGTGCTGTTGTAACTTCAAATGGTCACTACATGAATGGTTGTAAGTTGCGGACTACCTGTATTTCAGAAAGCAATAGACCAGGAGTGTCAAACTCAAGGCCCGCGGGCCGAATCTGGCCCACGGGGTGCTTAGATCTGACCCACGGGGCCGCCCTGGAAACAGCAAAGGACCGGCCTGCAGTGCCTCTGCCAAAAAACCTGGAGCTCGGGAGAGCCACACACAGCTGTCCCAGGCCCCATTTTCGGCCGTGATGGCCTCCTGCAGCCCTCTGCTAGCGAAAACAGAGCTCAGGGGGCCGTGTGCAGCCCCCCTAAGCTCTGTTTTTGCTGGCAGAGGGCTGCAGGAGGCCATCACGGCCGAAAATGGGGCCCGGGAGCCTGTTTTCGCTGGTAGAGCGCTTGGGCCACCAAAGGCACCCATGACACAAGTGACGTCATGTTGGCCTCACCTAACCTTGTCATGCCCACCCCAGCCCCCCGAGGTCAAACAGAACCCTGATGTGGCCCACAATGAAATTGAGTTTGACACGCCTGCAATAGACTATAAAAAGAGGATTTGGATTTGGGTGTTTTAAAATGTGGAGAGCCCTTGAAACCAATTTCTTATTTAGGAAGAAATACCATCCACTGTGATACCCAGTCTCTGGTGGGGATTATAATTCTTCCTTCAGGGTTGGCTCAGTGACCTTCCTAAAACTTTTCTCTTTCTTTCTCAGACGACCGGGGTTCAAAACCACATCGGGATCCGAAGACGGCAAACCCCAGATGGAAACTGGCAAGAGGGTGGAGGAGTTGCGCCGTCGGCGGGGTGAAAATGAGAATGAAGAATTTGAGAAGCTGAAACAGAAGCAACAAGAGGCGGCGGTGGAACTGGAGGAACTGAAGAAGAAGCGTGAAGAACGGAGGAAGATTCTGGAAGACGAAGAACAGAAAAGGAAGAAAGAAGAGGCAGAGAGGAAAGTTCGGGAAGAGGTAACAACGTTGGTGCCTTCAGAAAGGGAGCAAGGATGCTATTTTAGAGTAGGCGTGTCCCTGGGTTTCATACTTTGACTGGCTTTGCACAAGGGACTTAATCAGATAAGTTAAAAACCTAATGCCAGGGTTCCGATGCCCTAATTAAATCATGAGCCTCGAGCCAAGCTTCAAAAGAAATCCAGTTATTTATTAGGAGCTTCATGTCGGCACGTTCCAAGTGAAGCCAACTCTGACCTCACTTTAATTAATGCCTGGCTCTGACCCCTCTCCCCCCAAGGTGTGTCATCAGTCACATTCCCCAATGAAGCAATTTTGAGGGTTGTAGAGTCCCTCCCTCCAGCCACTGTGGGTATCCATGGAGATGGCCTTGACATAGAGATGGCTGGAATGTGCTTTTGTTTTGACTGAAGTGCGATTCCCTCGCTGCAGCTGCGAGGCTCGGTTCCCCATCCCCCTGCCTATAGCAACTCGAGAACACGTCAGGAATGCTTCGTGAGTTGACACCTAACAAATGCAAAGAACCAGTTTGGCCTTGCGGTAAAGTCACCAGGCTAGAAACCAGATGGTAAGTTCTAGTCCCACCTTAGGCATGAAATCTAGCTGGGTAAATTCAGGGCCAATCACCAGAAGACTGTAAATTCTAGTCCTGTCTTAGTCATGAAAGCTGGCTCGGTGACTTTGGGCCAATCATCAAGAGACTAAATTCTAGTCTCACCTTATGTATGAAACTGACTGGATGATTTTGGGCCAGTCCCTCTATCTCTGTGATGGTGAACCTATGGCACGTGTGCCACAGGTGGCACGCAGAGCCCTCTCTAGGGGAACGCGAACTGTCACCCCAGCTCAGCTCCACCGCGCATGCGTGCGCGCCTCCCGCCAGCCATCTGGTTTTTGGGTGTCTGCTGCACATGTGCAGGGGGCGAGGTGCATGTGGGAGATGTGCGTGCACGCGTAGGGGTTGGGCCCATGAGGGGGGTCGTGCACGCATGGGCGGGGGAGCACTGGGCATCGCATGTGCATACAGGGGGTGGTGGGAGTGCGGGGCTCACGCGCACATGCGCAGGGGGCAGGACACACATGGGGGGTCACATGCACATGCATGGGGTGTGTGAGGGGCACGCACACGCATTGCATTATGGGTGCGCATGCGCGCACTTTCGGCACGCGACGACAAAAAGGTTAGTCATCACTGCTCTATCTCACAGGGTTGGTATTGTGGAGAAAATAGGAGGAGGAAGGGTACAGATAGTCCTCGAATTATGACCCCAATTGAGTCCAAACTTGTTGTTGCTAAGTGAGAAATTTGATAAGCTAATTTTGCCCCATTTTATGACCTTTCTTGCCACAGTTGTTAAGTGAATCACCGCAGTTGATAAGTTAGTAACCTGGTTGTTAAGTGAATCTGGCTTTCTCATTGACTTTGCTTGTCAGAAGGTCATAAAAGCTGACCTTGGGACATAGCAACGGTCATAAGTATGAACCAGGTGCCAAGCTTCTGAAATTTTATCACAAATATCATGGGGTTGCTGCAAAGGTCGTAAGTGTGAAAAACCATCATAACTCACTTTTTTCATGGCCCTTTGAATGGTCACTAAATGAACTGTTGTAAGTCGAGGACTACCTGTATTAGGTATGTCTGCTGCCTTGAGTTATAAAAATAATAAAAGTGTGGTATAAATAAATAAAATAAATGCACACAACCTGCTAAGTTTGGCTAGTGTTGATTTTAGAATCTGTGAATCAGAGGTGGGATTCAGCAGGTTCTGACCAGTTCTGGAGAACCGGTAGCGGAAATTTTGAGTAGTTTGGAGAACCGGTAAATACCACCTCTGGCTGGCCCCGCCCCCATCTATTCTCTGCCTCCCGAGTCCCAGCTGATCGGGAGGAAATGGGGATTTTGCAGTAACCTTCCCCTGGAGTGGGGAGGGAATGGAGATTTTACAGTATCCTTCCCCTGCCACGCCCACCAAGCCACGCCCACCAAGCATGCTATGCCCACCAAGCCACGCCCACAGAACCGGCGGTAAAAATTTTGAATCCCACCATTGCTGTGAATGTGTGTGTCTTAGCATTTTTGTGTAAATCTAACCCTATGGTTAGTCTGTGGTTCGCTATACTGTATGAAGAAAGAAAACAGGTTAATTCAGTGACGGATAAGCATGTTGCAGCCATTGGGTTAAGCCAAAAGTGATAAGAGTAATTTAGTTTTGGCTTAGGATGATATGTGAATCTGCTATTCTCTTTTTTGGCTTACAGCTTAGCATGTGGTGTGTTTCCACTTGGCAGTGATTTATTCAATTTTAGCTTAGCAGAGTGAATGCACTAGGTCCTAAGAAGCGATTCTGTGTGATTTGTTTGGATTAATATACTGCATGGACGCTTCCATCGTGGGCTGTAAACGATGTGTCCAACCCTTTACTCCTACTCATAAGACCATACCGAAGCTGAGAACCACAAAAGCAGATTTATGAGCAAGGGATTAGATTACAAAATCTTGGGAACTGGATGTGCCTACTTGGCTCTCATTTATCAATGATTACATTAAGGTGGAGCCTCCCTATTATCTTTCATTTTCTTTCTTACAGTGCCTTAGTTTGATGGGGTGGAGGCTGATGCACAAATGAGCATCTTCCTTGTTCTGCAATATTTTAGGAATACCCATTTTTATTCCCAGAGTCTGCGAATTCCAACACTGTAGTTTTGAGTTTAGAATCATTGATCATTGATGTTAAATTTAACATACCGTATTTGAAACATATTATGGCTTAGCACAATGGGCATTTAATTGGTCTCTTGTTCCATCTTTTTGTATGATCTCCAGCAGTCATTGCAACCTGGAACCATTCAGATGTGTTGATAATTTAACAGAACAGCCATCTATGGATTGTATCTAAAAAACTGAACACATTTTCAATGTTATTTAAGAACAGCCGTTACATATTCACATCTGCATAGAAATTGACACCGACTGTGGTCAGGCATTGAATGTAAGATGTCTACATGTCTGACAAGTAGGTTTAAATGATTCAAGTTTCATGTACACTTTTGCATAACTTAATGGTGGCTGGTAGGTGTCTACAGAATCTGCAAATTTCATCACAGTGACAAAACTTAAGTATTGTGATAATCTAATGCAGGTTCTGCCTTATAGGACATCTGTATGATGCCACAATGCATATACAGGGTTAGATCTTGCATTCATTATTTGCTCAATGTTGCTAATACCAATATCAGTTATTGCAGATGAATTAGAAATTAGAATAACAGAGTTGGAAGGGACCTTGGAGGTCTTCTAGTCCAACCCCCTGCTTAGGCAGGAAACCCTACACCACTTCAGACAAAAGGTTATCCAACATCTTCTTAAAAACTTCCAGCGTTGGAGCATTCACAACTTCTGGAGGAAAGCTGTTCCACTGATTAATTGTTCTGTCAGGAAATTTCTCCTTAGTTCTAAGTTGCTTCTCTCCTTGGTTAGTTTCCACCCATTGCTTCTTGTCCTACCCTCAGGTGCTTTGGAGAATAGTTTCACTCCCTCTTCTTTGGGGCAACCCCTGAGATATTGGAATACTACTATCTTGTCTCCCTTAGTCCTTCTTTTCATTAAACTAGACACACCCAGTTGCTGCAACCATTCTTCATATGTTTTAGCCTCCAGTCCCCTAATCATCTTTGTTGCTCTTCTCTGCACTCTTTCTAGAGTCTCAACATCCTTTTTACATCGTGGTGACCAAAACTGAATGCAGTATTCCAAGTGTGGCCTTACCAAGGCATTATAAAGTGGTATTAACACTTCACGTGATCTTGATTCTATCCCTCTGGACCTGTTCCTTATTGCCACATTTGAATCTTAAGGATTAGCCGACGTTTCTGATACAGGCAACTCAATGGTTCCTTCCTGGTTTTTTTGGCAGGAGGAGAAGAGGCGGCTGAAGGAAGAAATTGAGAAAAGAAGGGCAGAAGCCGCTGAGAAACGCCAGAAGATACCAGATGAAGCACAGGGTGATGATAAGAAGCCCTTCAAGTGTTTCACTCCAAAAGGTTCTGCTTTCAAGGTAATACTCCTTCCTTCCAACTGCTGATGCCATACCATTGTGATCAAGTATCTGTAAAAGAGATTCCAATTGTTATCTTAATGGCTGTACAAAAATCAACACTTTGCATTGTATGTGCTGCTATGACAATACCTAAAAGCACCGTTATATAACACAGATGCATCTTCTGAATTCATTGCTGTCCTCTTTTCTGCGCAAAGTTCTTAGACTTACGGCTTCTTTATTTATATTGACGGGTTCCTAATATGATTTGATTGGTTATTTGTACCCGGACTATCATTAAGTGTTGTACCTTATGATTCTTGATGAACATCTCTTTTCTTTTATGTACACTGAGAGCATATGCACCAAAGACAAATTCCTTGTGTGTCCAATCACACTTGGCCAACAAAAATATTCTATTCTATTCTATTCTATTCTATTCTATTCTATTCTATTCTATTCTATTCTATTCTATTCTATTCTATTCTATTCTATTCTATTCTATTCTATTCTATTCTACTCTACTCTACTCTACTCTACTCTACTCTACTCTACTCTACTCTACTCTACTCTACTCTACTCTACTCTACTCTACTCTACTCTATTCATTTCCTATTCTATTCATTTCCTATCCTATCCTATCCTATCCTATCCTATCCTATCCTATCCTATCCTATCCTATCCTATCCTATCCTATCCTATCCTATCCTATTCTATTCTTCAGTCACAACAATTGTATGTTAAGACAAATCCTGGGAGCGAGGGAGGTGCCAGTATTGACCGTCCAGAAAAATGTTTTACATGCTGAATGAATTGAGCAAAAACCCAAACAACTTTCTGGAAATGGAATTAAGATAGATCCCTGCAAGGACTGAGTTGCATTAGAATGTATATTTCTTCTTTTTAGCAGGAACAATCACTGAAAAGACAGAAGGTGGCCTCCTTATTTTGATCATTTAATTTACAGCATGAATCGTAACCAATAGGTGCAGGAAAGTTGTTTGGGGATATGTCACATGATTCACTTCCATCAGTGAATCATGTGACATTCACCTGAGTATGTGTATTCATATGTGTGAAGGGGTATGCTCTATACGCAGGGGTCTCCAACCTTGGCAACTTTACGACTTGTGGACTTCAACTCCCAGAATTCCTCAGCCAGCACATGCTGGCTGAGGAATTCTGGGAGTTGAAGTCCACAAGTCGTAAAGTAGTCAAGGTTGGTGACCCCTGCTCTATAGAATCATTAAACTGATGGGCTTTTGCCATTCATTTTCTCTCATAGGATTTCACCTTATTGTTTTTATGAATAGAATAACATCAAATTCTAAAAATAGAATTTAAAAAAAAAGAGAGACTGGAGTTCAACTTCCTAATTTAAGAACAAGTACAAGAGCATCTTCTTAACGCTATGCTTTCCATCTTATTTTACAGATATATTTTGTAATTCTGTTTACCGTATGTTTCTTACCAGTTTTCAGTTGTGGGCATGTCGTTGCTTGTTGTGGTGGTGACTTTTGTTTCCTAAGAGTGTGTATAGTGTTTATTCTGGTTTTGGTCAAACAGTCACTGGCCTCTTTGTTCAAATGAATCCTGTTAGCAGATGCGCCTCACTTACCCAAACAGAAAAGAAACAACAATTATAATATTATACCAGTGGTGGTCTGCTACCAGTTCGGACCGGTTCAGGCGAACCGGTAGTTCCGACAATCATGGAGCTTGGGAGCCCGTTTTCTCTGGCCATAGGCGCCCCCAATACAAGTGACATCGAGCTGGCCACGCCCACCCTGGCCACGCCCACTCCGCCGCACCCCCCCCCAAGGTCAAACACAACCCTGATGCAGCCCTCAATGAAATCAAGTTTGACACCCCTGCTCTCTATAAAAATCCATGCAGATTATCCACAGAACACAGATAGTAATCCATGAATCCCTTTGTAGCTAACCGTGGCATTTTCTAGCATGTGCTTGTACATTAAAGTAATAATAAGGGCAACAAGTTACAACTGGTGACTTGCAAGTGTTATCAATGTGGGAAATTTGTAATTTTTAAAGCAACTCTTAACAGAGTTGAGCTGATGGAAAAATAAACTTTACCTCTGTTCTGCTGCCATTTGGTGACTCTGAAAAGCAGCACAACATCATGGTATAGTGTTCCTCTCTGGACAATCAATCTATAGATTCAGAAATTCTTTAATGCAAACATTCCAGTTTGTGACAATTAAGATTTCCCAGTTCCTTAAGCAATCTATTTCGTGTATGAAATCTTTCATTCCTTTCCTCTGTGCTTTAGAATAGGTTCCTGTCTTCTTTTAAACAAGTTCCCCAGACTGGTTTGCCCGAACTGGTAGCAACCCGCTGGTGACGTCACGATGATGTCACAGATCCGGTTCGGTCGGTGCTGGTCTGTGGGTGTCACTATCTTTTTTTATTTTTATTTTTTACAAAAATTCTGCGCATGTGCAGAAGCCGAGTTTCCAGCACTGCGCATGCATCACCATCTTGTTTTCGGCTTTCCCCCCCAATTTTTTATTTTTTTGCATGAGTGCGAAGGAAGCAAACCGGCAGCGCGGTAAGTTAGAACTCACCCTTCCCCAGCACATCTCAAATAGAATCCCATGGTCCAACATTGATTTTTTAATCAGGGTACTAAGGTGGAGTACTTGATAAGTTTGGGCTTGTATTACAGATAGTACTGTGCAGTGAGAAAATTAGGCAAGAAGCTAGATGGTTGGGATTAAAAAAAAATATACTTGGGATTGTGACATTTTAAATACTGGATGGTCAAATTATTTCCTCAATTTATCTCAGGTAATTTGAGTTTTTTTTCTGTTTCACTCTGTTGATAACTTTTATCAAAGGCGATTTCAAGAACCGTGTGCATAATCAATAATACAGGATGCTAAGAAGAGGCAGCCCTGTTTTAGTGTATTTGGATGGTTCGAGAGACATATGCTACCAACAACATCTGACATAGCTTTCTCTTCTTCTTTTTAACATATAGTTTTGTCACCTGGTAAATGCCAAAACTCCAAAGAGGATGTCAAATTGGGGGAAGGAGGATGTCAGAATGGAGTGATATGCATTTTAGACCCCTAAATATTGTTAGAGAATGAAAAACAAAACCACAGGGCTGCTGTTTTCAGTTCTTTTATGACATCTAGTTTCATTTCTGGGTGGAGGCTGCATGTGGCGTGATTCTGCTTTACTTCCTGTCTTGGGGTAACTTTTTTAAGCCACTTCGTCTTAACGCTCTTGCTCTGTTAATTTTGTTTTTCTTAAAAACCCTGTGACATTTTAGGATCCAAAGTTGGCCCTCAGTGTAAGTTTAGGCCCTGACCCTTTCATTGGGCTGCTGTTGTGATGTGTGTTACACACTTGATATGTTTGTTGCATCTGTGTGAAGCCATTGCATTATTTAAACCTCTTCCAGGTTCTGTAATATTTGTAGACCTCACTTTTATTTTCTTACTTCTCTTGTCTCTTTTCTTTAGATAGAAGAACGCGCAGAGTTCTTGAACAAATCCGTCCAGAAGAGGTATATTTATTTATTTATTTATTTATTTATTTATTTATTTATTTATTTATTTATTTATTTATTTATTTATTTATTTATTTATTTATTATTTATTTATTTATTTATTTATTCATTCATTCATTCATTCATTCATTCATTCATTCATTCATTCATTCATTTATTTATTTATTTATTTATTTATTTATTTATTTATTTATTACTTGCATTTATATGCCGCTCAACACCGCAGGGACTCTGAGCGGCTAACAAAAATACAAATAACATCAGCATAAAAACAATTAAAAACAGAGTTAAAATGCAATATAACAATCTATTTAAAAAGTTAATCAATTCAATCATTCAATCCTTACATTACAAGGGCCAACATCAACAATCAATGGCCCCAGGCTTGCTGAAAGAGCCAGGTCTTCACGGCTTTTCCTTTTAAAGGTAGGGGCCGCCACAGAGAAGGCCCTCGCCCGCGGGCCCGCCAGCCGACATTGTTTAGCTGACAGAACCCGGAGCAGGCCAGCCCTGTGCGATCTAACCGGTCGCAGGGAGGTATAGAACTCAAACATAAAGAAAAAAAGTCACAATGAAAGTTTAACGTGCAGGATATGAACTGATAAGCCTCTGCCGTTTCATTCTTTTCACAGTGGTATGAAACCTACTCACACAACTCCAGTTGTTTCCAAGATAGACAGTAGGCTGGAACAATATACCAGCGCAATTGAGGTGAGCTGCTTTCATCTTCTCAATTTCCCACTTTCCTCTGATTGACCTCTGTGGTAGGGACGAATCAAATATTTTTCATAGACCAAGATTTTTTTTTAACTTGTCATTAAATACTCTGGAATTCCTTGGAAAAGATGGAGTAATGGATATTTATTTAAGCTTACGAGTTCTGCCTTAGCGTATGGGGTTCTGGTTAGCATACAGAGCCGAGGTGGCGCTGTGGTTAAATGCAGCACTGCAGGCTACTGCTAGTTCAGCAGTTCAGCTGTTCAAATCTCACCGGCTCAAGGTTGACTCAGCCTTCCATCCTTCTGAGGTCGGTAAAATGAGGACCCAGATTGTTGGGGGCAATATGCTGAACTCTGTAAACCGCTTAGAGAGGGCTGTAAAGCACTATGAAGCGGTATATAAGTCTAAGTGCTATTGCTATTGCTATTGCTATGTTAGGTAGGACCCAGAGAGACCCAGCTTTAAGAGTGTCTTCAGCCATGGAAACCCATTGAGTTATTTGGGCCAGTTACCCTCAATCAACCCAACTTATCTTACAAGGATTTTTGTAGGGAGAAATTATATACTGCCATAAGCTTCTGGGGCAGGGACGGGTTCCTAATTTTTTTACTACCACTCTGTGGGCATGGCTTATTTTGTGGGTGTGGCTTGCCAGCCATGTGACCGGGTGGGCATGGCTTGCCGGCCATGTGACCGGGTGGGCGTGGCTTGCCGGTCATATATTAGTTATTTCAGAGAGATGTTACTACTATTTTTGCTATTTTATACTTTACATGAAAAGCTTTGCATACAAAGTGCGTGTTACACCATGGCAACACAACAACCTTTATATGCAGAAAATGCTATAGTTAAAAGACAAGCAAGTCTCATACAGCATTTTTGGTTTCAGTCATGGATTCCTTAGATGAAAGTATTGAGGACTGTTAAAAGAACAGTATCTTTTAACAGTCCTCAATGTTTTCGTCTAAAGAATAACAGTATAAAACTGTATAAAATTAACAGTATAAAAGGTTAAGCTTTCGGAAAACGCCCACTTTGGGAAGCTTTAGGCAAAAGCGAAGGAAAAGTGTCAAATGCGAGCTTCTTATTATTTTCAAGCGAAGGGACAGGGAAAGACTTAATTGTCAGGTTTCTGGGCATGCGCAGAAGAATTTTTTTTAAAAAAATTTAATTTTTTTTAAAAATGGCAGTGCCCAGGCACTGGCAACCGACTGCACCGGTACTGTGACGTCACCAGCATCACAGCTACCAGTGCTATAGAGTGGACCGCACTGGTAGGAATCCACCACTGTTCTGGGGCAGTGTGGTGGCTCAGCGGTTAAGATGCTGGGCTTGTTGGCTAGAACAGGGGTCCTCAACTCCCGGCCCACGGCCCACAACTGGACCATGAGTCATTTGGAACCAAGACACAGAAGCAGCAGGCGACCATGCACACATGCATGCACATCCCCACTTGTGCAAGCAGTGGGCAAGGGCACACATGCAGCTCCACTTGTGCGAGCAGCGGGTGTGCATGGCTGTGCCTGCCACTCACACAAATGGAGCTGCGTGCATGTATGCTTACCCACCACTTGTGCAGAACTATCCCCTCTCCTCCCACCCCTGGTCCACAAAGCCGGAAAGGTTGGGGAACTCTGGGCTAGAAAGCTGGTTCAAGACCCCAGCACCATGCAACAAGGTGAGCTCCCGTCCTCACCCCAGCTCCTACTAACCTAGCAGTTCAAAAGCATGCGAATGGGAGTAGATAAATAGGTACCACTTTGGTGGGAAGTTAACAGCGCTCCATGACATCATTCTGGCCACATGACCACAGAAATGTTTTTAGACAGCACTGGCTCAATGGCCTTGAAATGGAGATGAGCACCTGTAGTCAGCAATGACTAGTGGAATAAAATCTGCACTGACTCCTTTCCCTTTAAAGCTTCTGGAAGAAAGGTGGGATAAATCTAACAAATAAACAAAATATACCGTATTTTTCAGAGTATAAGATGCACCGGAGTATAAGATGCACCTTAGTTTTGGGGGAGGAAAATAGGGGAAAAATCTACCTACCAGGTATTCATCTGGCTAGCATCCTTAGTCTGGTCAGCTTCAGCACATTATTTTATCCCCTGGTTAGGGCTGAAAAAAACCTTATTCAGAGCGAGTAGCAATGAAAAAAAGCCTGCAAAGATTGGGGCTGGAAAAACCTCCTTTGGAGAGAGTAGCAATGAAAAAGCCTGCAAGCTGGTAAGAGCCGGGAATATCGTTAGAACCTCGTTAGGGCTGAAAGAAAAAGCTTCGAAAAAGCTACATTCAGAGTATAAGACGCACCCAAATTTTCACCCTCTTTTAGGGGGGAAAATGTGCGTCTTATACTCCAAAAAATAGGTATTTCATTCAAATGCCCCATTCACTTACTGTAAGCTTCCCTCACTGCCTGTTTCAGTCTTCCTTTCAGCTTTTGGCTGAGGTGTACTTGAGAGATTGACATGAGATGAACTTGGGGAAATTGTGGATTTATTTTGGCCACCTCTCTTTCTGATCGTTGGCTTGTAAGTTGGTGAGATTCAGCCAGGCTGTAGCCCAATAGCAGCTGGTAAAATAGGAGGAAGGAAAAAAAGAATGAGAGTGGTAGCACATCACTCTTGTGACATTGGAGCAACTGCCCTGATTCACCAATTGCTTCTTACAGGGCAACAAAGCTGCAAAGGCCACCAAGCCAGCTGCTTCTGACCTCCCAGTTCCTGCTGAGGGAGTTCGTAACATCAAGAGCATGTGGGAGAAAGGCAATGTGTTCGCATCCCCCTCTGGAACGGGAACACCCAATAAGGTACATGCATGGTGGCACAGTGGTTAGAATGAGGTACTGCAGGCTACGTCTGCTAACTGCCAGCTACCGGCAGTTCGATTCTCACTGGCTCAAAGTTGACTCAGCCTTCCATCCTTCCGAGGTCGGTAAAATGAAGAACAAGATTGTATGGGGGCAATATGCTGACGCTGCAAACCACTTAGAGAGGGCTGTAAAGCATTGTAAAGTGGTATATAAGTCTTATTGCTATTGCTATCCTTCAGAGTCTTCTGCCTTTGTGACTGCCTCTGCAGTTCCCAGGTCAATCAAAGCAAGGGAAATGCAAGGCACATACGTAAGACCTGAGGCATTAATACAGTGAAAATGCAGATTCTGCACCTCAAACAAGAAGGGAAGAGTTCCATAGTTTAGCTTTCTGAAAGACATTTTTAAACTCTGTCTCTGAGATGGTATTTCAAAGAGACATTGCTCTAAGTTTATGAAACGAAGCTTTGTCCAACTTTGGCATAAGATCTCATGGCTTGGTAAGCTTTTCAGCTGTAGGATGCAACCCTCCTGAACATTTATCATTGTTGTTAGTGTAATCATATAATTTCTTGCAATGTCGTCAGGTTTCACAAGCTCTGGAGAATCTCATTTCTAGTATCACAGGACTTCTCACAGGAATGCTGAAATTTTGTGAGGTTTAAGACAGTCCCTTGAAATGCCCTAAGATTAAGGTGCTTTGCTACGGACCTCAACGTTCTCCTATACGTTCTTGTGAACTTGCACAAATGTTTATGAGATTTAGCAATCTTACCGACTAAGACAGATTCGGTAGATCAGTGGTTCCCAACCTTTTTGTGATCGAGTACCACTTGGAGGTCTCGTACAGTCGCCGCGTACCACCTGGTTCCAGAGAAACTAAATTCGATCAGATATCACTTTATTTCCATAGAGTTCAGAACAGTCACCGTTCCTTTTTTGGCCCCGCGCATCCAGCAACTGGATTCTCGGGCCGCTGGGACCAGGTGGGTGGCGTGTGGCAACAGTTGCAAATCGTTGCCAGATTATCTTGTGTTAGGCAGTAAACATTTTTGTGAAGTAAAAAATAACTAACTAAAAATCGTTCATGACCCCGAAAGTGTTCGCGTACCACCTGGAAGGCCCTCGCGTACCATTAGTGGTACACGTACCACAGGTTGGGAACCACTGCGGTAGATAAACTGTTGCAATCTATAGTGCATCCTTGTTCGTTCTTACTATGAAGTTTCCAATTCTGTTTACAAACATACATTCTGCAGGAAACAGCTGGGCTGAAGGTCGGAGTCTCCAGTCGCATCAACGAATGGTTAACTAAGACCCCAGAAAGCAACAAATTGGCTGCCTCAAAACCATCGGTCAGTATTTGTCAGTAGTAGTATCATCTACTCTGCAATAAAGATGGAAGTTTAACAATTTTTACAGTAAGGAAAGAGAACTTCAGTGCTATTTTGGTAGACGTTACTGGCTTCGGGTTTTGAGGCGCCCATCCACAGAGGCTGACCCTCATTTCAGTAGCTTCTTGTCCTTGCCATCATCACTGGATGATTACCCAGGCAGTTGAGAGAGGAGTTCAGGGTTTTGGTCTAGCGCTGTGCTAGACCAGAACAGATGAGATAAGAGCCGAGGTGGCGCAGCGGTTAGAGACAGTACTGCAGGCCACTTTAGCTGACTGTGATCCGCAGGTCAGCGGTTCAAATCTCACCGGCTCAAGGTTGACTCAGCCTTCCATCCTTCCGAGGTAGGTAAAATGAGGACCCAGATTGTTGGGGGCAATATAAATATACATTGCTTACTGGTGTAAACCGCTTAGAGAGTGCTTGCACTGTGAGGCGGTATATACATCTCACAAATAAATAAAATGAGAAAGCAGCACATCATGGATAATGCAGGATTTGGTGTGTAGTTGAACCTATTAATGAACCCTACCGTTTGTAAATGATAAAAACCATAACGGTGAGAACTCAGTGTTCAGATGGCTGTCCCTGTTTTGAGTTACTAAGGACATTCATACTCAACCTGATGTTCTCCAGGGGTGTCAAGGGAACATCAGGGGTGTCAAACTCAAGGCCCATGGGCCAGATCCAGCCCGCAGGATGCTTAGATCTGGCCCGCGGGGGCCACCCTGGAAACAGCAAAGGACCGGCCCTGACGGAGTGAGAATAAATCTCACAGAGGCGAGATAGATCGTTCTCCCAGAACACAGACATTAGAAATAAAGCCGGAGTTTAAAAGTCTAATTAAAATATTTATTTCGGTACAAAAACAATAAATCCTGATTAATTACATGTCTGATATAAAATGCGACTTCCTCCGTCGGAAGCCAAAGCAAGAAGGATAGAATGGAGTTTTAGGAATGCACACATGCGTACAAAAACATATCAATCACGTGCTCAGGAATGAACCATTATATTAGATAGGGATGCAGCTCCCTGCATAGACACACAACAGACAATAATCACACCGTGACAGGCCCGCAGTGCCTCTGCCAGGGAAAATGGAGTTTGGGAGGGCCGCATGCAGCCCCCCCCCCGGGCTCCATTTTTGGCCCTGATGGCCTCCTGTAGCACTCTGCCAGTGAAAACGGGCCCCATTTTTGCTGGGAGAGCACTGCAGGAGGCCGTCACGGCCGAAAATGGGGCCCTGGGGCGGGAGCTGCACACACACACACCGCTCCATTTTTGCTGGCAGAGGGCTAGCAAAACAAACTATAAACAAACAAAACAAGGAGAAATGTTTCCCCTTTTGCATTTAGGCATGCAAGAAGGGACAGGAGAAAGGGAAAGAGGAAAGACAAAGAAAAAGAAAAAGAAGGGAAGATGGGAAGAGAGCAAGGAAGGAAAAAGAAGGAAAGAGGGGAAGGAAGAAGAAAGGAGAAGGAAGAGAGAAAGAAAAAGAAGAGGAAGGAAGGAAGGAAGGAAGGAAGGAAGGAAGGAAGGAAGGAAGGAAGGAAGGAAGGAAGGAGATCATAATGAGAGTGAAGGAGGGTCTGAGGGAAGTCCTGCCTTAGCACTTGGCCACCACAGGTGCCCCTGACATGAGTGATGTCGAGCTGGCCACGCCCACCCTGGCCATGGTCACTACCACCACCCTGAAGTCAAACACAACCCTGATGCAGCCCTCAATTCAATTGAGTTTGACACCCCTGGCTTAGACCATAGTTTCTATAATTTGCAACCAAATGAAAATTGCAACCTGAGGTAGATAGCATGAAGGAGATCCTGAAAATGGCCAGCTGATTACTGATGGAGCTAAAGTAGTGGTTTAGATAGCTGTGGTATGGTATCAATGTGCTGTTTCTACATTCTTCTCTATTCAGAACTAGCAGCCAGATGTTCATAAGCTCAGAGATAAATATGTTTCATATAAGAAGGCTGGACATTATAAGTGGACTATAGTAGAATTATTCACAGAAGTGAGTTGGTACTAATCTGTTCTTTCTCTCCATTCCTTCTTTCTCAGTCAACTGCTTTCTTCTCTTCCCTCTTTCACCACCATCTTCTTGGCTGGAATTCTATATATATATATAGATATATCTCCGTTGTTCTGTTCTTCTTTTGGATTGGCTGTTTGCTTTTAAACTGAGTCAGGTAAATCAGTTTTGAAACTCCTCTGCAAAACCATGACCTTCCACTTCCAGCCCGTTTATGTATGTCCAGTTAGCCGTGAACCTGCTTTTGAAAGAAATTATTTAAAAGCCTCATACTATTGCCTATGAATTCATCTTTGGAGAAGGTTTATTTAAATAGCACAAACTTTAATTATATATTTTTACACTGTTCTTGGTTTCAAATACTTGCTTTGGTTGTTTTTTTTGGGGGGGAAATAGGACTTACGACCTGGAGATGTATCTGGCAAACGCAACCTTTGGGAAAAGCAGTCGATTGAGAAGACCACTTCTTCATCAAAGGTGACCTTCCCATCTGTTATTCTATTCCATTTTGGGGAGTGGTGGTGGTGGTGTAATCTCAGATTAACAGAGTTGGAAGGGACCTTGCAGGTCATCTAGATTCTAGCCCAACCCCCTGCCCAAGCAGGAGACCCTTACATCTGCCTCTACCTAGGATTGAACTCACAATCTCCTGATTGTGAGACAAGATCTCTACTTCTAGGCCACAGCAGCTGTTTTTTAAATCTCTGAAGTCCCCTTCAATTGCACTGATGAACTTCAGTGACATAATTGCCCAATCTAGAAGAATGATCCCAAACTATTTATTGGTACTGTACTGTTCTGTCCTGTGTTTCTATTCTGTCGAAGTTGATTAATGATATTTCAACAAACAATATGCAATGAAAATGAAACTGGATACTAATATAAATTAGCCATTAAAACCTTTACTGTTATCCTAATACAGGTAGTCCTCAACTTACGACCACAATTGAGCCCAACATTTATGTTGTTAAGTGAGAAATTTGTTAAGTGAGTTTTGCCCCATTTTACGACTTTTCCTGCCACATTTGTTAAGTGAATCACTGCAGTTGTTAAGTGAGTAACACGGTTGTTAAGTGAATCCCGCTTCCCCCACGGACTTTGCTTGTCGCAAAAGGTGATCACATCACCCCAAGACACTGCAGCTGTCATAAATCTGAGTCAGTTGCCAAGTGTATGAATCTTGATCCCATGACTATGGGGATGCTGTAGTGGTCATAAGTGAGAACAATTGTCATAAGTCACTTTTTTCATTCAAACGGTCACTAAGTGAACTCTTGTAAGTCGAGAACTACCTGTACCAAGGAAGTGGAGGCAACAGGCCAAGAAGGGCACTTAGAGCCTGAGAACCAGTGGTGGGATTTAGCCGGTTCTTTCTGGATCGCGCGAACCGGTAGCGGCGACTGCGGGAGGCTCCGCCCACCCGCCCCAATGTAATGCGCAATCACTGCATGCACAGAAGACTGTGTGCATGCGCAGACACACGCACGCTCACCTTTGCGATCCGGTAGGGAAGGTAAAGGAATCCCACCTCTGCTGAGAACAGTGCATAACTCCTGCTTTCTTGAGGACACAGGTATTTTCTTTTTTTAAAAAAAGTTTTTTTATTTATAATACAATTAAAAAAACAAACAAACATAAAGAACAAAAAGACATGTACATGACGGGCAATCCAGTTTACATATTTTCATCAAATTACTTCTTTTCCTAAATATACATCTTTATCTCTACCTAAGCATATTTCCCTTTTTT
>JALIGW010000004.1:12372405-12437405 GCA_023053685.1 Diadophis punctatus similis | reverse complement strand
TTTTTAAGGAAACCATGTATATTAGCACTGTATTTAATATTCAGTCTTAAAACATTTTGTCTTAATAGTAGTGCCTTGTAACGAGAGCCTTATTCCTCCAAAAAAAACCAAAAAACCATGCTGTGAAAGAGAGAGACACTTCTACTGACGAAGTCTTAACAAACTGTGTGTCCAGACAGGAGGAGAGGGACATCTGCTCTGCACACTTTCCACTTGTGGGTCCTATCCCAAATAGGTGAGGCAAACACAGGGCCAGGATAAGAGGGACACAGACTGGTCCATTCACAAGCAAAGCACCTGGGTCCTCAAGAGTCAAGGCAGAGTCAACAACCTCTTTGCTACTATTGACTTATTGTTGACTTGAGTGTAGAAAGGTTTGGTATAATTCCCTAAGCCTATCGTGGTCTACAGAACGCTATGCGATAGGTTCACCATCTTTGGTGGCCCACCACCTTCGATGGAACCATGGTCTTCTCCCCCTTTGCTCTCCGACATCATGTCACAGATTGCCATGTGCGTTGTGGCTGGAGTGCCTAATCCAGTGGTTCCCAACCTTTTTGTGATCGAGTACCACTTGGAGGTCCCGTACAGTCGCCGCGTACCACCTGGTTCCAGAGAAACTAAATTCGATCAGATATCACTTTATTTCCATAATTGTACAAGTAGAACACGCAAACCAACTAAATAATAATAAAAATAGTAACATACACATTGAGATGCAGTAATGAATATCAAAGGGTAACTTGAGTCAAGAGAACATAGTGCTAACAATAACAGAGTGAGATTAACCTTAGCTCGAGAGCTCGCTACGACGCGCACCTTCTCGCGAGGGTTCTACTGCGCGACTGCTGAGAGTTCAGAACAGTCACCGTTCCTTTTTGGGGCCCGCGCATCCAGCAACTGGATTCTCGGGCCTCTGGGACCAGGTGGGTGGCATGTGGCAACAGTTGCAAATCATTGCCAGATTATCTTGTGTTAGGCAGTAAACATTTTTGTGAAGTAAAAAATAACTAACTAAAAATCGTTCATGACCCCGAAAGTGTTCGCGTACCACCTGGAAGGCCCTCGCGTACCACTAGTGGTACACGTACCACAGGTTGGGAACCACTGGCCTAATCCATCACTTATATTTTGCTTGGGTCATACCTGTCAGTGGAGGTCACCTTCTCCATCTGTAAGGTGGTGTGCAGAGCAAAGGAGTCCTGCTTTCCATAAAAGGAAAGTAGGAGAGAAGCAAGGAATGAGGTTCTATGGATCCCACACCAATATTCTTCCTGTGCCTAAGTGGGATGAGCCCCATTTCCACCCCACTTCCCCTTTCAGCACTTTAGAGTAAGGCATGGAAGAAACATGCTGAGTTGGCCATTTCCTTCCGTAAGTAGTCCATGACGAATTAGCATCATCAGTACAATTCTCATAGTTTTAAAGTAGCATTCCCCCGCTCCCTTAACTAAGTTATAGTTAATACCCTGAATTTGGACGATTGCAATCAGCAGTGGTACTGATAATGTTTCTCTCTCTTTTTTCGTTTGTATTTTTTTTTTAAAAAACTAATTAACAGTTTTAGAACATATACATTTCGCTTTTCTAAATGCTATGTATAAGGCACTACTAATAATAGAAGGCTTTTAATACTTATTTACTTCATTTAGCTATAAACTTACATAACTAGCCAATATCACAACTTTTTTTTTAAAAAAAATACACACCTTTTATATTAATATTCCATAATTGCCATTAAGGACATGGCAAGAGAAGTATTAGATTTTTTTAAAATAATAATAATAATAATAAGATGAGCAATTAAAATTATAGTTTTAAAGAGGGAAGAAAAGCAAAGTTTTAGGTCATAGGTCACGTGTATAAAACAATATAGCTAATTTATATAGAACTACCATAATTACCACACAAGAAATACATGCACGCACGCTGTTGGTAATCCTTCTTTCCACCTTATTGCACACTGATTTTGCTTTTTATCAGGTCTGTATACACTTCTCATGTTCTCGCTTTAGAAAACGAAAAGGACACCTTCCTTCCTATTGCCATACAATTCAGTGCACAAGTATAGTAGCACTCGGTCCTAGGTGCACTAACTAAGAAGAGCGCCAAGGATCATTTCCTGTAGCCCAGCTGGTACCTTCCAGATGCATTGGGAATCTGAGTTGTTGTCATCTCAACACATCTGGAAAATATCAAGTTGGGAAGGACTATTTGATGCTCTTCAACCTTCTCCCTCCTTCCTCAAGAAGTCCAAAGGTAGATATCCTTTGTCCTAGAGAACAAGCGCTTGCTGAATTCCAGGTAATGAGGAAGGCGGCTTCATTTGAACCCAGAAGCCTCTCCGAAGAGAATTATCTACTGCAGGGGTCTCCAACCTTGGCAACTTTAAGACTTGTGGACTTCAACTCCCAGAATTCCTCATCCAGCAAAGCTTCAAAACTTCAACTCCCAGCTTTGCTGCACGAGGAATTCTGGGAGTTGAAGTCCACAAGTCTTAAAGTTGCCAAGGTTGGAGACCCCTGATCTATGTCTCAGTCACTCCACCCCGAGTCTTTACATTAACATCTATATTATTTGACCTGTATATAGTAAACTACTAAGTTTGAATTTACAAATCACATGAAGATTGGTGTTTTTTTTTACACCATACGTAGGGGTGAAGTGAAGTGAGCTTTATTTAAAATTTATAGCCCACTCCAAATGCGAACCGTAGCTTGAGAATGGTTAATTTCTGTATACAGGTTTACATTTTTATTGCATCTGTTTGTCCTTTTTAGTTTTTTTTTAAGGGGTTAAGATGGAGTAGCGGTATCCAAGCTCCATTGCTTTTGTGAATCATCAAGTTTACATAATGAATTTCACTGGAGCTTACAGGTGGGATCAGACTCATAGAAGACAAAGTCTTGGATCTGTTTGTGGTTTGGCTGTTTGTTTGTTTTTAAATACACTTTGGAATCCTTACATCTGAATAGCTACCATAAACCAGTAATGCTGAATTTGTAATTCACAATAAATGGAGTTTGTCTGCCAGATGGATGGGTCGGTTTTGTTTCTCAGCCAGGGCTTTTGAATGGCATTGGGCTCATGGTATCACCTTTATATTGGTCTGGCATCTTGAGTTATTCTTTCTGACAAGACAACCACTCTCAGTGCAGTTACTTGTACTATTCATTCGCTTTGTATTCAAGCAAAGTCAATGGGGAAACCAGTTTGCTTAATGCCTGAATGATTCACTTAAACAATTATGGCAAGGAAGATCGTCAAATGGGACAAAACAGAAATTTTGAGCTCAATTGTGGTCGAGAACCACCTATAGCAAAAAGACCATTTATAAATGTAATTGTGTCATAATCTTGCTCTTCTTAGTAGAGCAGTGGTTCCCAACCTTTCTAATGCCGCGACCCCTTAATATAGTTCCTCATGTTGTGGTGACCCCCAACCATAAAATTATTTTTGTTGCTACTTCATAACTGTAATTTTGCTACTGTTATGAATCGTAATGTAAATATCTAATATGCAGGATGTATTTTCATTGTTACAAATTGAACATAATTAAAGCATAGCGATTAATCACAAAAACAATATGTAATTATGCCAGATCAGAAATTCTCGGGCCAGTCTTTGCAAGAGCACAAGGAATATCATCTTCCACAACAAGACTATTTCTGTATTTCGACTTGATAACCAACAAGTGTACAGCAATATTTCTCAATCTCAGCAACTTTTAAGGTGCCTGGACTTCAATAGCAATAGCACTTTTCTTATATACCGCTTCATAGTGCTTTACAGCACTCTCTAAGCGGTTTACAGAGTTCAGCATATTGCCCCCAACAATCTGGGTCCTCATTTTACCGACCTCGGAAGGATGGAAGGCTGAGTCAACCTTGAGCCTCATTTTCTCACTGTTTAGGATTAAATCTAGGATTTACTCCCCTTAGATCAGTGTTTCCCAACCTTGGCAACTTGAAGATGTCTGGACTTCAACTCCCAGAACTCAAAGCAAAGCTGGCCCCTTAGCTGATGCTGCCAAAGCTTGGCCGCCAGGCGTCACAAACGCCTCTCACCGAATGGCACCTCTCCCAACCAATCGGAAGGCTCGGGCGAGTTGAGTTGATATGGCCAGGCTTGTGGCAGTGGGGGGGGGGAGCTGAGGATGCCGGGGCGACCCCTGGGAAATAGTCATTCAACCCCCAAAGGGGTCCCGACCCCCAGGTTGGAAACCACTGTAGTAGAGTAATAGGAATTGCACAATTCTTTCTAAGCTGTTTGAAGCCTCTCTGTGGAGTAGACTGAAGCACCCAGATAATACAAAAGTTCTGACAATAATTCAGTAGTGGGTTGTAAATCCCGTCGCTACCGGTTCGCTCATGCGCGCGTGCTCACGCGTGCGCGTGACGCTTCTGCGCAGAAGCATCCCAGACGGGTGAGTGGAGCCTCCTGCCACCGCCACTACTGGTTCACTGAACCTGGCCGAACTGGGAGCAACCCACCACTGCAATAATTATCAATAAATATCTGCAGTTGGTGCTTATGTGGTCATTTGGTTTATCCTGATTTCTGAAATTGCATTGCTCATTAACTCAAGCTGCCCATTGACGACAACTTAATAATAATCATTTTAGAGTAGGAATGGATGAGTGTGAAAATTCTTGCCAGAGACAGTGGGATGGACAGGAGTCACTCAGAAAACTGCAAACAAAAGAATGGTGTGGTGAAATGGGGGGGTCAGCTAAGAAGTGGGAAAAAAAAAGTCTGCCTGGAAGCTATCCAGGGATGTTGTGACCTCTAAATGTGTTAAACGTAAATGTAAAATTTGCTAGGTTTTAACAACTTGCAGGAATCAGGGAGAGATTTGGCACACCTGACCTTTTCTATTGGATTTGTAAAATTCCAGTTTCCTCTTTTGAATTAAATGTGACTGTGTTAGACTCAGCTGGCAGCCTGTGGAGTGACTAAAATTAACATTAATCACCGTCCTTTCCAGTTGCTTCCGTAAGAATTCCTTCTTGCGCCTCATTTTCTCACTGTTTAGGATTAAATCTAGGATTTACTCCCCTTAGATCAGTGTTTCCCAACCTTGGCAACTTGAAGATGTCTGGACTTCAACTCCCAGAATTCCCCAGCCAGCAAAGCTGGCTGGGGAATTCTGGGAGTTGAAGTCCAGACATCTTCGAGTTGCCAAGGTTGGGAAACACTGCCCTAGATGGTTCCAAAATTGAACTTTTCAAAGGAACAATCATAGTTGGTATTGTTTCAACCTTACAATAATAGGAGGACTTTTGAGATTCTGGTACTTTCCCTTTCCATCTTTCATCCAGTAGGTTGTATTGGATTCAGAGATGGCTGAGAAGAATAAAAAAAAACACACACGAACGTGTCAGATAGTCAATTTCCTATTTTATTGTAAGCTTGCAGTTGCCCTGGGATTTCGATTAAGAGCCAGCCCCTTCATATGTCCAAACCGCTGCATCTCACTTCCCCCCCACTCCCACGGGTGACCAGATGCAGGGTTCAAGTGGCCGTAACTATTGAAGAGATTCCACTCCCATCCAGACCAAGAAGACTGTCCTTCGATGCCTGCACCCTCTGAATGGCCTTTAAAGCTTTTGCTGTGCTATTGGTGGAGGTCCTACATTTGCAGTGGTTCGCAAAGAAACAGAAGGGAAGCGTTTGCACGATATAGTTCAAGAGAGTGTTGAGGTTTTCTTCCTCAGACATTTTTTCCCAGACACGGGCAAAGATTTTCCAGCAGAGTTCCTGAAGGCAAGTGAGAGCAGACAGGACCAACTTGAGGTCGTCTAGGATGTAACAAGCTTGGGGAACGCTCTCATTAACTTTGGCGGACAATTCTTCAACGGTAAAGATGAGGATCAGGTAGACAGTCCTCAGGGGAAGTGTTATGGTGTAGTACAAGGCTATTAGCCAACCTTTCCATTCCTGGAGGGTGGAAAAAAAAACATATACCAGGGACTATTAGAATTGGAAATGTCTTATAGTTAGTTCAACCACTGTTCCATTGTCTTCAGGTTTTCTAAGCTGCTCTTTAAAGACTTTCCAGAATGTCAGACATGAATCTGACTCATCTGGACAAAACAGGAATTTTTATCACTGAGCTATGGCCTCTGTTGAAAGATAGATTTCAATGTGACATATATTGTGGCACGATTGTTGTTGTTTTTTCACTACAGGTAGTCCTCAACTTATGACCATTTATTTAACAACAAAGTTACCACGAGGCTGAAAAAAGTGACTTATGGCCAGTTCTTGAGGTTATGACCATCACACTGCTCTCCGCGGTCATGTGATCATGGGCACTTGGTAACAAGCTCTTTTTTGTGATGGTTGCAGCATCTTGCAATTACATGATCATGATTTTGTAGCGGCTTCCAACGAGTAAAATCAGCAGGGGAAGCTGCATTTGCTTAATGACTGCAGTAAAAATAATAAAATCAGGACCAGTAATATGATGGTGATTTACTTAATGACTGTATTGCTTAGTGATTGAAATTCGGGTCCAATTGTGATTGTAGCATTAGGACTAGCAATAGCGCTTAGACTTATATACCGCTTCATAGTGCTTTACAGCCCTCTGTAAGCGGTTTAGAGTCAACATATTGCCCCCAATAATCAGGGTTCTCATTTTACCAACCTTGGAAGGATGGAAGGCTGAGTCAACCTTGAGCCGTTGAGGATCGAACTGCTGGCAATCAGCAGAATTAGCCTGCAACACTGCATTCTAACCACTGCGCCACCATGGCGCTACCTTTTAAGTCGAGGAATACCTGTAGTTCTTATGCATTTAACAATAGCTTAATGTATGCTAATAATTACCTTATATTTCAACCTGACAGATAATTTAACCCCCTTTTCCCAGGAATTCTTCAGCAAAAGTTAATGATGACAGACCCAATCCTCTCAGTTTAACTGGGGATCCTTAACCCTCCTAGTAAGGAGTTTCTCTTAAGCCCAGTTCTAGAAAAAATAGAAAGGAAGCTACTTTGGATCTTCCTACCTGAACAAAACTGAAATTATTCTTGAAACACAAGGGGGCGCTGTGCAATCATGCAGTTTTGCATAGGGGCAGGTTTTCGGAAGAAGTGCACTTATCTGAACCAATGAAGCCAAATCTCTAGATGTTTTTCAAAAAGGGAGTTATTGGGAAAAGTAAAACAAGAGTAGCCAATAATTGTTCACACAACATTCCAAATAAAATCAATTTAGGCAGGCAAATTACATGAGTTATTATATATTATCTGCTTTAAGGGAATTGCTCAAAGTTTATTGCTGAGTGGAGACTCAATCTGTTTGGATGCAGTTAGGCAGGACTTTGTGGGTTCCTTCTCTGCTTCCATTTCTGCTCCCCTTAGTTTTCTAACTTTTCTCTGCCTCTGGAGCACAATCGTCCAGTTTGGGAGGGAATAAAATCACTGGGAGACTGGCTGTGGCTTTGTCCATACAAAACAAATATATTTATTACATTTTCATGCTGCCCATCTCCCTTACAAGGTGATCTGTCTGGCATAAGACAAACACATCATTTTTGCAACTTTCCAACAAATAAAGAAAACCGTAATGACCGAACCTCCCTTTTTAACAACCCTGGTTTGAATGCTAAAAAGTTCAAGGTTCTGACAATGTAGTTTACAGTAAAGGAGAATTAACTCATCCGGTTGTGATTCTTGACGGTGTAGTAGCTGACAGCCATCTTGCAATTCTGAAAGTACAATTCTCCCCCTGACTCCTTTACAGCCTGAGGAATTAGGGAGAGTCCCATCCTTTAAACAACTGCAGACCATGTTGTCTCTTATCTAACTGTTCCCTTGGCAGTGTCTCTTGGCTCCCTCTCACAAGGTCTTTCCCACACACCATTACAGGACTTCCCTCTTTTGCAATATGCTCCTTTTCAGTTTATGCCATTAACTGTCTGACTCAATCAAATGAATAATTGCAGTAAAATTATCTGACTAAAAAAAATAATAATTCAGAAGGGGAGAAGTGCTGTTAGGGCATAACTATCTCCTTCTTTAAGACTGTCCAGAGCACAGGATATGTGCTTAATGGATTTTTACAGACCTGAATAGGCAACTCTGAGCCCATGGTTGTGGACCTGAATAATGTCCCTTTAAGAAAGTGGATAAATGGGATTAATAGCAACTTCAGCCTTTAGAACAGGGGTGTCAAATTTGCACCATCCGGCATCACATGACGTATCACGACTTTTCCCCCCTTCGCTAAAATGGGTGTGAGTTTGACAGCTCTGCTTTAGAAGATCTTTCTCTATTGTTGAGGCAACTACTTTCCTTGGGTGAGTTCCAGCTAACCTTGGCTGCAAGGAATACTTCAAGACCTGACCCAGAGTTGGTTGTATCTTCTTTCCCTCTGATCCTGCAGAACCAGATGTGACTCTGTCCTTCCATGAGGTTCCTGTACTTTAGATAATAACTCCCTTGACTATTGTGGTTGCAAATAGGTCAACAAATTTATCATGTCAGAAGCTGCTTGGCGGAGGCTATTACTCAAATCTATTTTAAGCAGCCATGAACGGAGGCAAATATATTTGCTCATGGAAAACCAGTCACTTTTCAAAGTTAAAGAGCTACTGGAAAGGAGAGAGATGCTGACCTGGATCTATGTACTTGCTCCCTGTAATGGGGTTCATAGCTCAATTGTGATAGACTTCCATTGTATGTACAGTATATCAGAGGTGGACAATTAATTTTTTCAAGGGGCTACATGAGAAACCGAGACTCTTGTGGAGGGCTAAACCAATGTAATCTGATTTCATGTCCCCAAACCAGGGGTGGGTTCCTCCCGGTTCGGACCAGTTCACCCGAACCGGTAGTGACCCACTGGTGATGTCATGAAGACATCACCGAATCGGATCGGTCAGTGCCAGTCCGTGGGCCCCACCATCGTTTTTTTGAATATTTTTTTAAAAAAAATTCCCGTTTTTTTTTATTTTATTTTTTTCTTCTGTGCATGCGCAAAAGCTTAGTTTCTGGCACTGTGCATGCGGTCGCCATTTTGTTTTTGCCTTTTTAAAAATTTGGGGGCATTTGTACTGCGCATGCGCACACGTGTGAAGCGCCCGCGCGCCCACGAGGCACACCCACATGGCGCGGGAGGAAGCAAACTGGCAGTGAGGTAAGTCGGAACCCACCCCTGCCCCAAACATCATCACCTCAACATCTCAGGCAGCTCCAGACACTGCACAGGTGCAGAAATGCACTTTCTCTCCCCATCCTCCCCCAGCCACCAGCCAACTGAAGGAACCAACTCAGCTTCTTCTTCTGCCCCTGCGGCACGCTTATTTACATTTGATTTTTAATTTCCGATTGACCTCATGTAGGCTGAATAGGGACCACCAAGGGTATGATCCAAGATTTCAAAACAAATTAACTTCATTAAAACACTTGAACAATCTTCTATCATTTGACACTTTCTGGAGGTTTGGAATGGAACACCCAACCTGCGAATTAGGGATCCTGGGAGTTGTAGTTTCATATTAAAAGGGCACCAGGTTTGGAAAAGCATTTATTTTTTAAAATAAACAAGCTGTAGAATCAACTTAGTCTCATTTCTAGGTTCTTGAAGAAGCCCAAATTAATTTTTCTCAGAGTGATTTTTCTTTTTAAAAATCTTTTCATTTAAAGATAAAACATGGTGGGCACCTGGTAGGGACTGATGTTAGTTAAAATGGGAAAGAAGCAAGAAAAGAATAAAAGCCAACAATGTTGGTTTTGTGTTTTTTTGGTTGATGTCATTGCTATATATAAGATTAGGTCCAGATAATGCTCAACCTGGCTATAAAAAAACCCACAATTGTTGTGTTCACATAACACACTATGCTCCTCCAAGATTAGCCTTATTCTGATTTAAAGCAGTGACCTATATCAGGCAACATGTTAAGAGAATAGCTGAGTTCCCACATCACTGAGCTGCAAACTACCAATGCTAGTCACCCTAATGCAATATTTCCTAACTTTGGTCACTGGCTGGGGAATTCTGGTAGTTGAAGTCCATACATCTTTAAGTGGCCAAGGTTAGCAAACACTGCATTAATCTATTATGTTGTGTAAATTGAGCCATACTCCCTCTCTCTCTGTGAACAGCCAGATGGACTCACTGAAGGGCAACTACCACACATTGAGCCAGGGGCGGGTTGCTCACTTACCTCGCTGCCGGAGCCATGCGCGCGCATCTCCACGCTTCGGGGGCGTGCGCACTTGCTACACACGTGCGCCCCCTCGCACTATTTTGCTTCTGCGCATGCGCAGAAGCAAAATTTCACCGAAATCTCACGCACACGCGTCCCCTCGTGAGATTTCGGCGCGATTTTGCTTCCGCACATCTGCAGAAGCAAAATCGCCCGAAAATCACTAAAAAAAATGGCGACACGCTGGGTGGACCGGCAGAGAGGGCTCCGGAGCAGTTGCGAAATCTGCCGCTCCCTACCGGAGCTGTGTACTGGGCAGCTCCGGCAGGAACCCACCTCTGCATTGAGCCAATCATGAATATGTAGGGGTGAGCCATCTCTCTCATAAATGTACACAAATGTATTATGAAGATAATCCAATGATTATTTCAATTTTGTTCAAGATTTTTTAATATATATATTCTGGGACATCGAGGGTCCAAAAAATCAAGATGGCTGTCAGCTGTCACCTCACTCTTGTGCTTCACAACCAATTCAGTATCCTCTGCCATGAACTCAAGGGTAGGCTGGATGGGAGAAGGGGATACTTCAAGGCAATGAAACTTCACTGTATTTCTCTGAGAGGGGCTTCAAGGACAATCCATCTGCTGGTGAAACCTCTGGGATAGCTCAGGAGTTCATGGATTCCATGACAACCATGGACCTAACCCAAGTAATCCAGGGTCCGACTCATGAGGGTGGTCACACGCTTGACCTAGTATATCTCTCGGGGCAGTGGAGAGATGATCTGAAGATAAGGGACATAGTCATCACCCCTCTGTCATGGTCAGATCATTTCCTACTGAGGCTGGATTTCACGACCCCACTCCTCCCCCGAAGGGAGGCAGGACCGACTAGGTGGTTCCGCCCCAGGCGCCTAATGGAGCCGGAAGGATTCCAGAGGGAACTTGGGGAAATACCTGAAACCCTGGTACACAATTCGGCTGACTCCCTGGTGGCTGCTTGGAACACCGCAGCATCAGGGGCTCTAGACCGAATTGCGCCTAAGCGACCTCTCCGTGGCAGTGGATCCCGGAAAGCTCCCTGGTTTACCGAGGAGCTCCGGGAGATGAAACGCCAGAAGAGACGTCTGGAGCACCGCTGGAGGACCAAGAAGGCCGAGTCTGACCGAACACTATTAAGAATTTACATCAGATCTTATTTAGTGGCGATAAGGGCGGCAAGACGATCCTATCTTTCTGCTCTTATTGCGTCCGCAGATTCTCGTCCAGCCGCCTTGTTTAGGGTGACTCGCTCCCTCCTTGGAAAAGGGGGGAGCGAGGAACACTTGCAAGGCAGAGCTGAGGAATTTGCTGAGTTTCTGTCGGATAAAGTCGCTCAGATTCGGTTGGACTTGGACTCTGGCAGGGCAGAGTCCATAGAGTTGACAGGGGCCAGTCTTAATCCATCTTTGTGGGAGGAGTTTGGGCCTGTTTCTCCTGAGGATGTGGACAGGGCTATGGGAGCGATGGGGACCTCCACCTGTTTATTGGACCCGTGCCCCTCCTGGCTGGTCTCGGCCAGCAGGGCGGTGGCATGCAGCTGGATCCGGGCGGTGATCACCGCTTCTTTGAGGGAGGGATCCGTACCGCAGTCGTTAAAAACTGCGGTGGTGCGACCCCTCCTGAAGGGGCCTTCCCTGGATCCAGCTGATTTGAAGAACTATCGTCCAGTCTCCAACTTACCTTTTTTAGGGAAAGTTGTGGAGAAGGTGGTGGTGACTCAGCTTCTGCAGCTCCTGGATGAAACAGACCATCTAGATCCTTATCAGTCGGGTTTCAGGCGCGGCTACAGTACTGAAACTGCCTTGGTCGCCCTGATGGATGATCTCTGGCGGGCCCGGGATGGGGGGAACTCCTCCATCCTGGTGCTACTTGACCTCTCAGCGGCTTTCGATACCATCGACCATGGTATCCTTCTGCATCGGCTCAGCGAGTTGGGAGTGGGAGGCACCGTTTTACGGTGGTTCTCCTCTTATCTCGCCGATCGGATGCAGTCGGTGTTGGCAGGTGGGCAGAGATCGTCCCCTAGGCCCCTATTATGTGGGGTGCCCCAGGGGTCGGTTCTCTCGCCCATCCTGTTTAACATCTACATGAAACCGTTGGGTGAGATCATCCGCAGACATGGGGTGTGTTTCCATCAGTACGCTGACGACACCCAGTTGTACATCACCACCCCGTCTGACTTCAGGGAGGCAGTGGACGTAATGTGCCGATGCCTGGACGACGTTAAGATCTGGATGGGGAGGAACAGGCTCAGACTAAACCCCGATAAGACTGAGTGGCTGTGGATATTGCCTCCTAAGGTTCATGACAATTACCCCTCCTTGGTCTTTGAGGGTGCGAAACTGACCCCCTCAGACCAGGTCCGCAACTTGGGGGTCCTCCTAGATCCACAGCTAAAATTGGACCACCATCTTTCTGCTGTGGCTAGGGGGGCCTTTGCACAGGTTCGCCTGGTGCACCAGTTGCGGCCATATTTGGAGAAGGAGGCGCTACTCACGGTCACTCATGCCCTTGTCACCTCGCGGTTGGACTACTGCAATGCACTCTACATGGGGCTACCCTTGAAGAGTATCCGGAGACTTCAGTTGGTGCAAAATGCGGCTGCGCGTGCTGTGGTGGGTGTGCCAAGGTACACCCACGTGACACCGATACTCCGCCAGCTGCATTGGCTGCCCATCGGTCTCCGGGTCCAATTCAAGGTGTTGATCACCATCTTTAAAACCCTTCATGGCTTAGGACCAGGATATCTTCGGGACCGCATTCTGCCTCATACTTCCCTCCGACCGGTTAGGGCCCACAGAGTTGGCCTCCTCCAGGTCCCGTCGGCCAAACAATGTCGGCTGGCGGGCCCCAGGGGGAGAGCCTTCTCTGTGGCTGGCCCCGTGCTCTGGAACCAACTACCCCCAGAGACCCGGACTATCCCCACTCTGCTGGCTTTCCGTAAAGCCATTAAGACATGGCTTTTCCTGCAGGTGGGGGGGACAACTTAATTCCACCTGAGCCTACCCCCCAAGTATGTATGTGTCGAATGGATGTTGCTGTTTTAAATAATTGTTTTAAATTTTTGTACTTGTTTTTAAATTTTATGCAATTTCTTTGTTTATTCTTGTATTTCTCCTTGTTGTAAGCCGCCCCGAGTCCCTTGGGAGTTGGGCGGCATATAAGAATAACAAAATAAATAAATAAATAAATAAATAAATAAATAAATAAATAAATAAATAAATAAATAAATAAATAAATAAATAAATAAATAAATCCACTGGAAACGGAATGCAGCTGCATACCAAAACTATGACTGAAGGGACCTTTCTGAAAGCATTGTGTTTGAATTTGATTGGACATGGGGGGCCCTGTCACGTGAGGTAATTAAGGGAGGGAAAAGTTAGACGTGGGGATTTCGGCACACGATTCTCAGTTCTGCCTATGCATTACTGTAATTCACTTGACTTCTAGTAAACTATATCTTTATCAAATGGAGTCAAGGATCGTTCTTACTCAGAGGTTCAAACTGAGGCAGCTCTAACAATGGTTTCTTTGAGCGTGCAGGACTGGATGCCATTTTGGGTTTTTTGACACCCCACCCTTCCTTCATAGATGCAGGAATAGCAATAGCAATAGCACTTTTCTTATATACCGCTTCATAGTGCTTTACAGCCCTCTCTAAGCGGTTTACAGAGTTCAGCATATTTCCCCCAACAATCTGGGTCCTCATTTTACCGACCTCGGAAGGATGGAAGGCTGAGTCAACCTTGAGCCGGTGAGATTTGAACAGCCGAACTGCTGAACTAGCAGTCAGCCTGCAATGGCTGCATTTAACCACTGCACCACTTCAGCTCCTTAATAGGTGCAGAAATGTGTTAAATAAATATGGAGGTGAGTATTTTCTTCCAAGGACAGGCAAAGAAAGAATGGAGAGTAACCGAGACTTACCGAAAAGGTGTTTTCAAGGACTAGTTGGAGAGTCTCATTAGCATGCCTCAGATGGCAACAGGATTGGTGGGATATATAGCGTTGGAATTTATTCAAGAGAGAAAGCACGCAGGCCAAATAGCCTTTGCACTTGATCTGTGTCTGCACTTCCTGCACAGGATCCATCCCTGTCCCTTGAGAACATGTTTTCAGATCCACTGAAAGGAGGAAGGCAGTGTAAATAACAGGCTCTAAAAGTAAGAGGAAAGGATACAGGTAGTCCTCGACTTAGAACCATTCATTTAGTGACCGTTCAAAGTTACGACAGCACTGAAAAAATGTAACGCTTAACCGTTTTTCACACTTACAAACTATTGGGGCCACATGATCAAAATTTGGGTGCTTGGCAACTTGCATACGACAGGTTGAAGCATCCTGGGATCCTGCGATCACCATTTGTAACCTTCCCAAACCGGCTTCCAACAAGCAAAGTCAATGGGGAAAGGCAGATTTACTTAACGACTGCATGATTCATTTAACAACTGCAGTGATATGCTGAACAACTGTGGCAAAAAAAAGTCATAACGGGGCAAAACTCACTTAACAACTGCCTAGTGTAGCGACAGAAATTTTAGGCTCAATTTTGTTCGTAAGTCGAAGACTACCTCTTTAGCAAGAACTTTACAAAACTCTTCTCACCTTAAATCAGTGTTTCTGAACCTTGGCAGTTTGAAGATGTGTGGACTTCAACTCTCAGAATTCCCCAGCCAGCGTTGCTGGCTGGGGAATTCTGGGAGTTGAAGTCCACACATCTTCAAACTGCCAAGGTTCAGAAACACTGCCTTAAATGGAGAGTTTTGTTGGACTCCACTGTTAGAAGATATGCCTATGTCTTTGGATGGCATTTTATTTATTGCTGCCACTTTGTGCCTCCTGTGTCCAAGCAGGTGTGGCAGATATTGGTGTTCACAAATTGTACGTCACAGACTGATAACATTTGAGATAGGACAAGACAGGTCTTTTTTCTTTTCAATTTCATTCTTACATTTGCTCGATTTCCCCAAGATAGGTTATTATTATTATTATTATTATTATTATCTACACAACAATGTGAAACCACTACTGCCAGTTCTTTAGCTGGTATTGGCCTTCATTTGCACTGAGTTCTTCTCAAGAACCTGGGGTGTTGTAATGTATCAGTGTAGTATATGTACAGATCCAAACAGCGTAGCTTTTTGTAACTGTTGAAATGTTGTCAATGTGTGGATTTTCTAAGTATTATTATTATTATTAATTACATGTACAGTATATGCTGCCCATCTCCCAGAGATGCTTGGAAGGTATATGAGAAGAATGAACATCATACAAATGAAGGCAAATATATGTGTCCCAGGGTAATGTTACAAGATCCAATCTGGGTTGGTCACCGGGAACAGAGGTTTAGTTTCCCGAGCTTCTGGACTCATGATGGAGCCCATCCTCAGGGAACGTCTCCCTAGAGCAGAGGTCTTCAAACTTGGCAACTTTAAGACTTGTGGACTTCAACTCCCAGAATTCTCCAGCCAACTGGAGAATTCTGGGAGTTGAAGTCCACAAGTCTTAAAGTTGTCAAGTTTGAAGACCTCTGCTCTAGGGAGACATTCTCTGAGAATGGTCTCCGGCACAAGCCCAAAGCTTGGAAGAGTAAATTTCTGGTCCCGGTGACCAACCCAGATTAGATATTAAATGATCATGTCCAAAGAAACAAATATGTTAACACCTAGTTTGATAACACCTCTTCAAGTGAAATATCTAAAGAATTCTGAGGAAAGTCAAAACAACTTTGATAGGTCTAACATTCTTAGGATGTTGATGACAAACAAATGCAAACTGGGATATTAAGTAGAAAGAGTAAAAAAAAGAGTCATTCAACAGCATGTGTCCCACTTCTGAAGATCTTGTCTTACCTAACCTTTAATCAGAATTCTCTTTCAGTGGTGCTTTCTTATTTGCCCAAATCATTAACATCCAGAACCATTCCAAGATACACATTCATCCTCTCTCTCTCTCTCTCTCTCTCTCTCTCTCTCTCTCTCTCTCTCTCTCTCTCTCTCTCTCTCTCTCTCTCTCTCTCTCTCTCTCTCTCTCTCTCTCTCTCTCTCTCTCCCTCCCTCCCTCCCTCCCTCCTTCCCTCCCTCTGTCTCTCCCTCCCCCCTCTCTCATATCTCTCTTACGCTTTCTAGAGGGAACTTACTCAGGTCTTCATCACTGATGAGAAGGTAGTGATCTATAAATGCATGGGACCGGCCCAGCACGGTTTCCACACTATTCTTGGCCATCTTTCCCATTCTTGTTCCCATCACCACAGTCATGCTGCTGCTCACAAGGGAGGCCGTGGTTTTCACACCATTCTGAACCACATCTTTGGTCATGCCGACCATCCCTGACAACCTGCGAGTCACTGCGTTCTTGGCATTAGTGACTTTAGAGGTCATCATTTCTTTTGTACCAGACACAACCTGTAGGAGACAGAAGAGAGGTCATTTTGGATTAAGCCACGGGTGTCAAACTCGTGGTGTCATATTGCCGTCATGTGACGTATTGTGACGTGTTTCCCTTCGCGGAGCTGGGGTGGGTGTGGCATCTGGCCCGTGGGCCGCCAATTTGACACCCCTGGATTAAGCTGTCTTTCTCACACCAGGAGGTAGGACTTGCATTTAAGTGTGATTCACAGAATGACATTCACTTTTGATTCTTTTAAAACTGTACAGCTCCAATTCCCAGGCATCTGTTGGAGAGAGGATAAATGAAGGCAAGATGGTGGCTGTGATCTCCCAGTAGCGGCTGCCATTTTGATCTTTTTTAAAAGCCTTCTTCTATGGATGCCGTTGGTCCATTTTTCTCTTTGTGCAGCAAAGCGGGGAGACAAAGCTGCACAGAAGATTAAATTTTAGAACCTATAGCTTAATATGCAAAGATGAGAGCAGACATCCCAATTTTTATTTATTTCAAATCCCCAGCCCCTTCTATACAAAATATAAAAGGGGGTAATTGTTTTTCTTTACAATTGGTTACCTTCTCTCTGACCCTCTTAAAAAAAATCTTTCAAACTTTTTTTTAATATTTCAAGGTGTTTTTTTTAATGTTTCTTCTGTATACTCCCCAAAAGTTTACTATAAATTGGCAAGGTAGACAGTCAGACATTTTAAAACTTGCACCAGTTATTGTCTTGGCCAGCCTACCTCCTGAGTGAAGAAAGCTGAGCTATATATGAAATAATATTTTTCTTTAAAAGCAGGCAGGTAACAAAGAAAGTGTGTAGCTCAGCAAAGCATAGAATCACTTCTACCATGTCTCTGCTGTTTCTGGTTCGTGCAATGATTCTGGCTGTAATTTGCTCTGAGCAAATAAAGGAGCTGAAACTGTAAATAATCTCAGTTGAACTAGTGTTAAACACTAGGGTTCACCTACTGTTATTTGAAATGGTCTTTACAGAAACACAAGAAATTATCTAAAGTAGCCTTCTATACCTTTGTGCTTTCCAAAATGCTGAAGTAGAGCACACCTGGAAGACCCAGGCATCTGACTGTGGAAGGCTAATCTAATGTCTCATTCATTCATTCATTCATTCATTCATTCATTCATTCATTCATTCATTCATTCATTCATTCATTCATTCATATACATACATAAAGGGGTGGGCTGCAAAAATTTCAGCAATGGGTTTTCTGCCCAGTTGCTGGGTGGGCATGGCCATGGTGGGCATGGCCTAGTCAGCCTCCTGCACCACAGTGGGAAGGGCTGTTTTTGCCTTCCCCAGACTCTGGAGGCTTTCCTTGAGCCTCTGGGAGGGCGAAAACTGCCTCCCCTGGGCTCCAGAGGCCCTCCGGAGCTTCCCAGAGGCCCATTTCCCCCCCTCTCCGAGCCTCCGCATTTACCTCACATCCAAAACAGGCTGTGTGGAGAGTCCTGGGAGGGGCGGGATGGGGTGGAAGGGGCCAGCCAGGGGTGGGATTTGGAGGTTCTCTGAAATGGCCATAACATTAGCTATGGGTTCTCCCAAACCCAGGTGAACCGGTAGCAGCCCACCCCTGCATACATATATGCATACATACCGGTACATACATACATATATACATACATACATGGTACATATGGACCACCTGACTCCAAAATAACTCTGAGCTATCACTTAGCATGGCATACTAAAACTAGGATTGGGCCTAAGATTGATTTATGCTTTCTTCCTTCATACATCAATATATTTTCAGGGTTTTTTAAAGCTAGAAAAGCTACCTGATCTGCCCTTTGTTGAAGAATTGGCACCTTCTGTTCCACTGTATCCAGGCCACGACATACATACTTGTTTGCTGTTGCAACTAATGAAAGACAAGGGAAAGACAGGGATTTGCAGTCACTTTTAGGCTCATTACAATATTTAGGATTTGGGATTTTTATGGTTTAGAACAAAATCATAAGCCAGCTTCATACATTAGTTACAATCACTATTTTGCAAAATGTAAGAATTGAGTTCACACTACACAAAGTCATAATAAAGTGGCTTATTTGAATGTGTTCTGTCTCATTGTGGGAATTCAGCCATTGCTTGAAAGAAGCCACACATACAAAAGTTTTGTTACAAACCCATAAGAATAACATTAAGCACACTGCAGCAGCTCTAAGGGTTCACTGGAGGATGAACCTGTAAGGGAGGATACACAACTAAGAACTCTATGACCAGCTATGTAATTTTTAAAAAAATTCCTGGACAAGATTTTTTAAAAATATTTTTATTAAGAATTATAAATAAGAACAAAAGTCAGTACAGGTAGTCCTTGACTTACGACCACTACTGAGCGCAAAATTTCTGTTGCTAAGTGAGAGTTGTCCATCGTCTTTTAGCTTTCCCTTGTAATAAAATGATAAACTGATTTTGGATTCTGGAATGATGTCAACTAACCTGCCTGTTAAATGAGATTCTCACACACACACACACACACACACACACACACACACACACACACACACACACACACACACACACACACACACACATATATTTATAGAAGAGACTACATATCCCATAGTTTCAACTGGGAAACTGAACATCCTAGACCAGGGGTGTAAAACTCAAGGCCTGTGGGTCGGATCCGGCCCATGGGGTGCTTAGATCTGGCCTGAAGGGCTGCCCTGGAAATAGTGAAGGACCAGCCTGTGGTGCCTCTGCCAGTGAAAATGGAGCTCGGGAGGGCCACACGGCCCTCCTGGGCTCCGTTTTTGTTGGTAGAGGGCTGCAGGAGGATCCCCCCAGGCCCGTCCCTGACATGAGTGACATTGAGCTGGCCATGCCCACTCTGGCCATGCCCCACACACACCCCGAGGTCAAACACAGCCCTGATGTGACCCTCAATGCAATCAAGTTTGACATCCCTGTCCTAGACCAAACTAAATCCCAAAAGCTAGAGATTTCCTGGAAGTTTGGTTCTCACAGAAATCAGCCATCAATAGACACAGAGAACAACATTCAAAAAGAGACAACAAAAAAGCCAAGAAGGAAACAAAAAGACCAGAAAACATCCTCTCCACAGCCAACATTCAGATAAGCAGGGAGTGACACCAGACAAACAATCAAGCAAGCAGAAGACAATACTCTAATCAAGGAAATAAACAATCAAGCTGAAAACAATATCTAATCAAGGAACCACCAAGGAGTAAACCACAGTCCCAGCTACTCTATGTAAAGCTACTCTATGTAAACGGGGAGCAAGCCCCCCCACTCACTAGCACTGAGGATGTACTAATTGAATAATGAATTTTCTGCAAGCAACCAACCAACCAAGCTCAGAAAACACCAAGGCCTCCACATATATATTTCTTAAATGATTAGTACTCAAATGAACATCCCAACCCTGATTTCTCAGGGTTCCCTGTCTCCACTTTTTTAAAAAAATGCACCACTCAGTGAAGCCCTACTGGACAGCTAATCAAGTAAAAGTGAAGAGCAGATTCTCTCAAAAGCCACCCAAAGAATTAGCTCCAACTTGCATCTTTTGCCTATGGAGATTCTCAGTCATCCAGGTCATGGTTGTCCCAAAGACAACTGGACTTTCTTTGTTTGGCCTTGAAGATGTTTCACTTCTCATCCAAGAAGCTTCAGAACTTCACTCAAAACTGAAGAAGCTTCTTGGATAAGAAGTGAAACATCTTCAAGGCCAAACCAAAGAAAGTCCAGTTGCCTTTTGAAAAAGCACCTTTGGGACAACCTGCATCTATTTGGAAGATGCAAGGAGCCGTCTCTAAAGAACAGCAGAAACCGGTAACAATGTTTTGTTTCCCTCCTCCCCTCCAAAAAGGAATGGTGGTGAGGATAGCAGCATGCATAGGCCAAAGTGGCCAGTGGTCTTCGGCTCATCCCACCCCTGTAGATTACTTGAAGGTACTGCTATTAGAATGCGAAAGAAAGTATAATAGATTGTCTTCACCCTTAAACTGCTGCTTGATTGTGGCTGGCTGAGGGAAGAATTGCTACTTTAACTCTAGCTCAGAGTTAACTATGACCCTCGGTATGAAAGCTAGTTATAGCTGGCAAACCTTCTGGCTCATAGGTGCTTCCCCTCCCACTTTCTTACAACAGTTCCAAGAAGGCTTCACACCAATTTGCACCACTCAGGTGACCCTGAGGACACAGATAAACCTCCAGGTGACCTTAATGACCTGCTAAAAGAATGCAAATATCCAGCTGTCTGCAAGGAGTATAAATCCTTCCATTCCCCACCATCCAGTCAGAGTTGAAGAAGCTTCTTAAATGAGAAGAGAAACATCTTCAAAGAAAAACCAGAAAGTCCAATTGCCTCTTGAGGGGGGGAAGCACCTTTGGGTCAACCATGACCTGGATGACTGAGAATCTTCACCAGGGGTGGCTTCTAACTTACCTCGCTACTGGTTCGCTTCCTCCCGTGCCATGTGGGCATGCCTCATGGGTGCGCATGCGCATGCACAGTGCCAAAAAATCAAAAAAATTCCCTCCCCCCAAAAAAGCCCAAAACAAGATGGCAACGCATGCGCAGTGCCGGTAACTTAGCTTCTGTGCATGCGCAGAAAAAAAATCCCAGAAAAAAAAAATAAAAAAATTTTTCGAAAAAAAATTTTCGGAAAAAAAATCCAAAAAAAAGATGGCAGCACCCACGAACCAGCACCGACCGAACCGGTTCTGTGACATCATTGTGACGTCACCAGCGGTTTGCTACCAGTTCGGGCGAACCAGTGCAAACCGGGAGGAACCCACCTCTGATCTTCACAGACACTTCTGGCTGAAACCCCATAGTATAATCCATCTTGTAATGCTTTGGTAGTGTGGCAATGTAACATTACTTGTCATAGCAATCCCAAGAACTATTAGTGGAAACTCAAAAGGTTGAATGCTAGATATAGGACCCTATTCTCCATAGCAGGCAAAAGAATTTGAATTTAGAATGTGGGGAAGACTTCTATGGTTGATAACTATAGCTGCCATTTTAACATATGGAACTATTAACAGCTCCATCATTGGAAACTCTCACTGAACTGATGATAGCAATAGCAATAGCACTTAGACTTATATACCGCTTCATAGTGCTTTACAGCCCTCTCTAAGCGGTTTACAGAGTTCAGCATATTGCCCCCAATGATCTGGGTCCTCATTTTACTGACCTCAGAAGGATGGAAGGCTGAGTCAACCTTGAGCCGGTGAGATTTGAACAGCTGAACTGCTGAACTAGCAGTAGCCTGCAGTGCTGCATTTAACCACTGCACCATCTCGGCTCGCAGCCTGCTGATGGCTCGCAACCTGCTGATGGCTCGCATATCCAACTGAGGGAGTGACAATGGTGTATTGTAGAAATAAACATAACTCAGAAGCCTCATCCAGTGCACATAGAGAAAAACAGAAATAAGCAGACATCTGTAACACTGTGACCTGACAGTAATGGAGTTACTCTGAGAGAGTCCCAACCCCTGAGAACGTCTTGACCGAGGGCACTGAAAACCTGCAACTAGCAATGATCAGGGAACTAACTCTCGCAGGATCACAATTGTTCCAATCAAGGCAATTTGCATCAGACATCATGCTGTGTGTGCATCATGAATCTGTTCGGATCCAAAGATGAAAGAAGAGGGATTAGAAATAACAAGCAAAAGCCAAATGTTTTCTACCTTGTTTTTGAATTTGTTTATTATTTGTAAAGTTGCAATGTCTGACTAGGATTATTACCCCTCTCTTTAAGATAACTATTTCCCAACACACTGCTAGATCTTTAAGAGAACCACTTTAATTTACACTTTAACATGAAGGTTAGAATACAATTATCCTTTGAACTGCATACTGAGATACACTTTATGGTGCAATTGTCTGCTACACGACTGCATACAAAATAGTATATTATCACAAGTTGTTTACATAGATGGATACACAGAGAACATTGCAGAAGGGGAAGCAGACATTCTAAATGTTTTCTAAAACAATTGATATGGATGTTGAAACAGATTTAAAGACTGAATGCTCACAAAACATCATGTTTTATTTGATAAAGACTCAACGTAATTCTTCAGTCAATCACGGGATGGAGAATTTTCATTGGGTCACAGCCTTGAGGCCACATTGGCAAGAGAGAGAGAAAGTTTTTGACAAGTTGCATTGGGTGAGGGATTCAAAAATTAAATTAAATTAATAAATAAATTTAAAAAATTAATTAATTAATTAATTATTAGTACTTTTAATTGCATCCTTTATAAAACAGTTATATAAGAAAGAGTGAAGAAGCACTCTATGGAAGATTTTTCTGTGCAAATGTAAACATCTTGAACTTTTTGGTTTCACTTTGTAAGAAAGTTCCCATTTAAAGAAAAAAAAATTGGAAGGAAAATGTTGTTGTAATTCTGTGGAAAAAATGTATACTAATTACAGGTTCTTACTCTCTTCAATAAAGCAATCGACTTAATAAATATATGTAGCTAAACTGTAAAAAAAAGATGAAGAATCTCTTTCTGCATTCCAGATATCCTTTATAACTTACCCAGTTACTGCCTGGCTCCTGATTTGACGCTGTAAATCTTAAAAATTGCCAGTTGATTCTAGTTAATCCAGAACTAAATTCTCTGCATAAGTGCCAAAGGAGCTTAACTGATTATAATGTTGAAAGCAAGATCTTTGGACAAAGAAGGATTTGTGGTTGAATTGTTCGGCAACTGTTTTATATTGTGAATTTGAACTAAAGCAAAGATGGGCGTCAAAAGATCCAAATGTTCTAAGTTTCATTTCAATCTTGGCCATAAGGCCCTCATGAGGGGATTTTACACTTGTACATACGTGTTCGAAAGAACAGGAACGGGCTCAAAATAGCTAAGGCAAGCTTTGAAGAACCACTGATGCCTCAAATCTCTGAGTAATGGATTCCTGGAAAATCTGAGGTTTACACAAGATTATTAACCATTTTGCTTTGGTATATCAGTTAAATCTACTGGCAGTTTTATGATATTCCAGAGTGTCTACACATCTTATAATCGCTCCATATGAAGGGAGGGGTGTTTTGACTTTTATGAGGAATCATTGGCTGACTTGACAAAAAACGACCCCTTTCCATTCTTCAATCAATTCCAAAGCACTGCATTTCATACCCAACAGAAATGCCAAATTTTCTGTGATTATTTTACTCACGTTGAGGTTCAAGACTGTTCAGAAGCGGTTGTGCCCGGCTAACCGCGGCACCTGTGAGAGTTTTCACACCTTTCTCTGCCCCATCGCACACTGTCTGAAGGTAGGAGTTTTTTCGCTTAATGGAGGTGTAGTTTGAAGAAACCAAGTCACAGACGGAGCAAACCAAGGGCAGACTGCTGACTCTCTTCAAGATATTCTGATATCGAAAACCAAGAGAAACCACATCACTGATGCATTCCTGATTGATTAAAAAGCAATGTTGACTAATGGAATAAAAGGCATGGCATTTTCCTTATTGGGGCGTCGTGGTGGCTCAGTGGTTAAAATGCTGGGCTTGTTGGCTGGAAAGCCAGCAGCTTAGGTTAGAGACCTGAGTGCCATGTGATGGAGTGAGCCCCCGTCCTTGCTCCAGATTCTACCAACCTAGCAGTTCGAAAACATGCAAATGCGTGTAGATAAATAGGTACCACTCCGATGGGAAGCTAATAGTGCTCCGTGATGTCATGCTGGCCACATTACCAGGGATGGTATTTAGTTACCTTCCCTACTGGTTTGCAAATGTGAGTGGGTGCTTGTGCACATGCGCACAGCCTCAAAAATGTACCTAAAAAGCATGTCATAGAGCCAGGGCGGGTGGGCGGAGCCACCCGCAATTTCCACTACCGATTCGGGCGAACCGGACAGAACTGGCTCAATACCACCTCTGCACATGACCACGGAAATGTCTTCGGATGGCAGGGGCTGAATGGCCTTGAAATAGAGATGAGCATCGCCCCCTATAGTCAGCAACGAGTAGTGGAGTAAAATCTGCAAGGACTCTTTTACCTTTTTACCATTTTCCTTATTAAATCCCTCATCTGCAGGAATTATGTTTTGTCTTTAAAGAATAAATATCTAGCTACTGTACATATGTTTCCATAGAAAAAAACAACAGATCCAGAATGTGGGCCTGTGTAACTGACCAAAACAGAGATAGAAGGATGTGATATATTCTGGGATATTTTTTTTAATGCAAAAATCACATTTATTTCCTCTGGATTGGTCCCAAGTCAATCTTCTGAGAAATTAAAAATTATCATGTATTTAACACACATAGTGTTTTGGGACACGGGTTTGTGGGGAAATAAATAAAACAAAATCATTATAACTTATGATATGCATTCATTTCACATCATAGATATTGCTTCTAAATCTCTGATCAACTTTCCTCCCTTAGTTTTTGTTTTTAAAAGGTGGAGCTCCTATGCAATCCACTGAGTGATTTTAAAAAACCAGTAAAGTCTGCATGGCTTCAATCAGTTTTTTGTTGAATACTTGCCATAGCTCCCTATAATTTTTTAAAGGAAATGTAGATGTGTGCTCTATTCTTCCAGCACCCTTTCTTTCTTGTCATTTTTCTTAAATCTCTTTGCAACATATGATAACAATATGAATGAAATGAAAGAAGATGTAAGGTCAAATTTCCCTTCCTTGGACTATGTTGGAAATGTCTCACATCTCAAAATGTCTCAACTTCTGTTCTTGACAAGAAAGAGCTACCTCCCAGGAGTGAAATCCAGCTGGTTCTAACAATTTATGGAGAACCGGTAGCGGAAATTTTGAGTAATCCGGAGAACCGGTAGTGGAAATTTTGAATAGTTCGGAAAACTGGCAAATATCCCCTCTGGCTGGCCCGAGAGTGGGGTGGGAATGGAGATTTTGCAGTATCCTTCCCCTGCCACGCCCACCAAGCCACACCACGCCCACCACGCCACACCATGCCCACCAAGCCACACCCACAGAACCGGTAATAAAAAAATTTGGATTTCACCACTGCTACCTCCTCTTCAAGGCTTTCGTCAGAGGTGTCCGAAGACATGGCTCCTTGGTCTGGTTTTGTGGAAGACATGGTAGGCTCTCTGGCCACTAGAAAGGAAGATAAAGTGTTACCTAAAATGAGAAGTAAGGGTCATATAATAGCAGTCAATTGGTCAAAAGGCAGAAGACAAATGTCACCTTCTCAGTCTAATGATGAAAAAATCTATCCATACATTTTCACTCAAACTATGAAACCTACTGGCTAACTTTGAGTTGTTTGCTACAACTCATCCTGAACCAACTTAGGGGGCTGTTCTGAACACAGAATGGGGAAAGACTGAGGAAACAAAGTACATTGCATTGAGCCTCTTGCAGGAATAGTAAGACATAAATGTAGCAAATAAGGGGGGGAAATATTCCAACAGCTATGCCTTTTCATTTATGGAATTTCTTCCCTAGTTGAAAATAAAACATTTCTGGCACTGCTGAAGACATAGTTATTGTACTTCCCTTCTTCTTCTGAATATTAGGAAGTCCAATGGGGCTTTTTAGAAAAATATCCTCTAAGTCAGCCGTCCCCAACCTTTCGGGCATTAGGGACTGGTTCTGTGGAAAACAATTTATCCACAGATTGTGTGTGTGTGTGTGTGTGTGTGTGTGTGTGTGTGTGTGTGTGTGTGTGTGTGTGTGTCTGTTGGTAGTGCTGGTTTCACATGCTACCTAGATCCTGCCCATGCATAGATGAAGCTTTGCTGGCTTCTGTGGCCCAGTTCCTAATGGGCCACGGCCCGGCACCAGTCTGCGGCTCGGGGGTTGGGGACCAGTGGTGGGTTCCTACCAGTGCGGTCCACTCTATAGCACCGGTAGCGGCCTGCTGGTGATGTCACAGTACTGGTGCAGTCAGTTGCCGGTGCCTGGGTGCCGCCATTTTTTTTTAAAAAAATAATTTTTAAAAAAAAATTTCTTTTGCGCATGCCCAGAAGCTGAGTTTCCGGCATTGCTCATGCGCTGCCTTCCTACCCCACAGTGAGTCCAAGCAGGGGAGGATGGCTGAGGGAGCACGTGAGATGCTGAAAGAACGGGCGGCAGGAGCTATCTCCATTCCCCTCCCTTCAGCAGTCCGAGAAGGCACGAACGCGCGGTGATGATCCTAGGCATTTTCACACGTTTGAGGCTTCTCGAGCTACTGAGGGAAGGGGGAAGGGGCGGCAGGACCTATCTTAGTTCCCCTCCCTTCAGCAGTCCGAGAAGCCACGCCCACCCGGTCACATGGCCGGCAAGCCATGCCCACACGGTCACATGGCTGGCAAGCCACACCCACAAAATAAGCCACGCCCACAGAGTGGTAGTAAAAAATTAGGAACCCACCCCTGTTGGGGACCCCTGCTCTAAGTGACCCTTTGAAGGAGAAGAGAAGGCTGGGGGACAAAGTTAAATGGATTGATATCAGGTGCAAGAGGCTGCAGCATAGAAGATCTATTCAAGCCTATACACAAGACTCTGGTCAACTAAGGTTGGTGCCAGATAAGGGATTGGACTTGGAGTACATGTGGGAACTCAAGGACTCTACATCCAGTGGTGAAATGCTCCTGGTTCGGGCGGGCCAGTTGGTCGTCGTAGAGCCGATAGAGCCGATAGCGATCGCAGCATGAGCCTTCCCCCACCCGCTTCCCACGCCCACCTGGATGCCGCCATTTGGGTTTTTTTACCCTCTGTGCATGCGCAGAACACTTTGTGCATGCGCAGAGGGTAAAAGAACCCAAATGGCGGCATCCAGGTGGGCAGGGGAAGCAGGTGGGGGAAGGCTCGCGCTGCGATCGCTATCGTCTCTATCGGCTCTACGACGACCGACCGGCCTGCCCGAACCAGGAGCATTTCACCCCATATCTATACCCTTTTTGATGTTAGTACAGAGGTGGGTTCCTGCTGGTTCGGACTGGTTCTCTAGAACCGGTAGCGGGAATTTCTCCCCGCTCGCCAAACCAGCAGCAATGGCCGGCTGGCCACGCCCCTGAACCAGCTCTCACTATGGCGCCACCATCTGGGTTTTTGGCACTGTGCATGTGGCGCGGGAGGAAGCGAACCAGCCGTGAGGTAAGTTAGAATTCACCCCTGTGTTAGTGGGTTTGCTTGCCAAGGGGGTGAGAGCCCCAGAAACCCAATTCAGTTTCCCACAATGGAATAGCATAACGCTCCAGAACCAGCAATGTTTAAACTCAACAATGAAGCTCTTACTCCCCAGTCTAGAACTGGGAGAACTTTGAATTACTCCAATAACCTTAATCATCACATTTAACAACTCACAGTGTTAACATTTTGGAATGTTTCCCATTGGCGAGGGCTTTATTGGCTCTCAGGATGATACGTCCTGTGACATGTTTCCAAACTTTATCCCCAGAGTGTACTAGGTTGGGTTGAAGCAAGACAATACTATTTTGTCATGGGCTAACCAGTGTCAAGTGGGGAAAACCACCAATAGGACAAGCTATGAAATTTCCATTGTTTCTTCAGTATGATAAGCACTCACGCAGGACATGTTTTCAACCAATCAGACTGCATATGTAAATTGATATCATTATGATTTCTTCCCCCATTGGTTTTCAGCAGAAGTGCAGTCTATAATCTTATGCCCATTATTTGGGAAATGAGTCTCTCTATGAATCCAATGGAGCTTACTTTAAGTGAACATGCATAAAATCAGGGCTTGAAAGCCATAAAATCTTAACTCTCTTAAAGAAAATTTAAGGTTATCCTTTCAAAGCAATGACTGCCGGATGAACAGTTTCAGTAGCTCTAAACATTGATGGCCAACATACTTGGTACATTTTTCTGCGTTAAATCTGTAATCACCATTTTAAGAAAGATGTTAAAGAGCAGATCATTATAAGCAAAAGAACCCAAACCTTTAACAACTGTGTTCCAGGGTCACAATGGAAACATTGGTGTACATTAGTTTCCCAATATCCTAAAGTAGGGGTCTCGAAACTTGGTGACTTTAATACTTGTGGACTTCAACTCCCAGAATTCCTCAGCCAGCAAAGCTGGCTGAGGAATTCTGGGAACTGAAGCCCACAAGTCTTGAAGTTGCCAAGTTTGGAGACCCCTGTCCTAAGGTGATACCTTGAACAGAAAGACTCCAGTTACATAGTTAAAAGTGCATGATGCAACCTTGTTCAGGTATGCAGAGGCGTCTTTGCATTTATAAAAATGTAAGTTGATTTGCAAATGAGACATATTATCCAAAAGAGTTGAATTAAGAAGGGCACAGAGGGCCCTGGAAAACCATATCTGCTGAATTGTCTTCAGAAATAATAGAATTCACAGCTTGACCCAACTGAGCTGAACACAAGGGGAATAAAATTGCAGGTTGCAGGAACTGAGCTTGGACAGTCTGGCGAAGAGAAGGACCAGGGGTGACATGATAGCAGTGTTTCAATACTTGAGGGGCTGCCACAGAGAGGAGGGGGTCAGGCTGTTCTCTGTGGCACTAGAAAGCCAAACAAGGAATAACGGATGGAAGCTGACCAAGGAGAGATTCAACGTGGAAGTGAGGAGAAACTTTCTGACGGTGAGAGCGATCAACCAGTGGAACAGCTTGCCAGCGGAGGTTGTAAGAGCCCTAACACTTGCGACCTTCAAGGAGAGACTGGACTGCCATCTGTCTCAAATGGTGTAGGAACTCCTGCTTGAGCAGTGGGTTGGACTAGATGACCTACAAGGTCCCTTCCAACTCTAATAATAAATCTAATAAATCTAAATCTAAATCTAAAAATGCTTGTATGAAAAAGATGGATTACAATTCCAAGAATTTCCACCTAACTTAAATCTATAGAACTGTAAAGTATCTTTTTGTTTTGAAAGACAAGGATGTGGTGATTTTCCTTTTCTTAACTCGGGATTTAAATTTCTTGAGCGGGGAAAAAATAACCTGCGGTGAGTCTTTAGCTCCAGCAACAGAACTGATATGTTTTTGCTGCACATGGCAGTAGAAACACAGCAAATAATACCTTACACATGTTGTACATGGTATTTATGCATACTGCTTGCAGAAATTTTGAATTGTATCTACATCTCACTTCTGTCTCTGAGTATATGACAGGGGAATATTGTACTTAAGGTCTATAAGACACTAATATTTGCTCATCCTTGATTTATTTGATCTTGATGCTCTTCTCATGAATTTGGGATTCTTTACATGTTTTCCTTCTGCTTTTAAAAATGTTTATAACAAAGGTATTAGATTGATTTGGGAGAGATACATTAGTTAGTTAGTTAGTTTACTTTATTGTCATTGCACCTCATACAATGAAATTAAATGCCATCTTCAGTGTACATTATACATAAAAATTAGAACAAAAACACACATCCTTCACATGCTATACAATTGAATTGAAAACCCCTGATATTGAATTAATATTGCACTATACAGTAGAATTCAATATAGTTACTGTTCTGAGATAGAAGCTGTTTTTCAGCCTATTTGTCTTTGTTTTTATTGTCCTGTACCGTCTGCCAGATGGTAATAGTTTAAAAAAAAAGGGTGCCCAGGATGAGATGGATCTTTAAGAATGTTTTGAACTTTCTTAAGCCAGCCGGAGCTATAAAGCTCTTCCAAATCGGGGAGAGGGCAACCAATGATCCTCTGGACAATGATGTTAAACCTCTGGAGTGCTGTCCTATCTGCCACTGTGCAATTGGCAAACCATACACAGGTGCAGTAAGTTAAAATTCTCTCTATGGTGCAGCGGTAGGAGGTCACCAGCAGTTTTTCATTCAGTTGTTTCCTGAGAAGCCTCAGGTAGTATAATCTCTGCTGGGCCCTTTTGACCAGTGCTGCAACATGAGCGCCCCAGGTCATGTCCTCTTTTGTGATAACACCCAAAAACTTAAAACTGGTCACTTGCTCCACTTGGTCTTCATTGACAACCAAGGGCTGGGTGTCTGATCTATTCCTTCTATACTCCACTATAAGCTCCTTGGTCTTATTGCAGTGGTGGGTTCCTACCGGTGCTGTCCGGTGTGCCGTTCCGGTAGGGGCCCGCCGATTGCGCAATGTTGGTGCGATGGCTCTGGTGCTTTCTTTGCTGGTCTGTGCGCGCCGCCATCTTTTTTTTGAAAATTTTCATGGTTTTTGGCTCTCTGTGCATGCGCGGAAGTAAAATTGTCCTTCTGCGCATGCACAGAAAGCCAAAATTGTGCGAGAGGACATGAGCGCGCATGCGCACGTCGCAATGCGCATCAGTAGAAGGTAAGAGGAACCCGCCCCTGTCTTATTGGTGTTAAGGACCAAAATATTGTCTCCACACCACGAAACAACCGGTCCACCTCATTTGGGAGAGATACACTACCCCAGTCTGTAGCCTTCTCCATGGCTAACTATCTGCATCAACCATCACAATATGTTGAAATTGGAGGCCTAGCTAAGTTGCTGTCCCTAGTAAATCTTGTCTGATATCAAAAAAAGCTAATCAACTTAGCCACCAGAAGATTCCAAGACTGGGAATTAAAATAGGAACATCCCAGAAGGAGGCAGTATCTAACCACGTCTGTATTGTTCCTTAAAAAAAATGACATGGATATATCATCAAGAATGAAGCTTGATTCCAGGGAGAGTTTACTTTTTAAAATAATAACAGATGTGGCTTCCTAATGCAGGGAAATGTATTCTGCTCATGTTCACATTATTCTTATACTTTGGCCTGCGAAACAGGCCAAATCTAAGCAAACTCTGGTTTAAAGGAAGTCTTGTTTATAGGAGCAACATTATATTAAGCACTTATTGACAGTGAAATGATGTTAGACTCTTTTAATGCAATCTTTGCTTCTAAACCCACTGTGGTCTTTGAGAACAGTCCTTGAATGCTAAATGATGTGCAAAATATTTCTAAGGAAAATGCCAGGTATTTTTTTTTTTTTGCTTGTCAAGCTTATTAAAGGTCATGAACAATGCCGTTTGCATAATTATATCATTTCAGAACTAAGAGAAGGATGAGTCATCTATTTCCCACAGAGACATGAGAAAACAGCTTGATATTCACCTCAGATCCCCCTCCCCATTAAAATGCAAGGTAATGGTGCACCTGTTCACATGTCCATCGAGAGCACCCTGAGCATATTTCTTCATTATTGCATTTCAATGACACCGTTGACATTTGGCTACCATTTTCCCTCACTTGTTTTGAGACCCAATGGTTTATCAAATGTCCCGGGAGGGGTGAGTAATCGTGCCTGTATTAAAAACTGGCAAACGGAAGGATACAAAACTCCCCATGAATGGGGAATTGGCCTGTCCCTAAGTCTTGTGGAGTTCTAGCATGGCAAATCATAAAATGGCTGCAAGAAAATCCCCTCAGCCACCTAAGGAAGAGAACATTGTCAAAACAAAACAACCCAGAGGGGTGAATGCCACATCAAATGCTTCAGGGATAGAGGCTCTCAGTGGAGTTTAGCAATAGCAATAGCACTTAGACTTATATAACGCTTCATAGTGCTTTACAGCCCTCTCTAAGCGGTTTACAGAGTTCAGCATATTGCCCCCAACAATCTGGGTCCTCATTTAACCGACCTCAGAAGGATGGAAGGCTGAGTCAACCTTGAGCCGGTGAGATTTGAACAGCTGAACTGCTGAACTAGCAGTCAGCTGAAGTAGCCTGCAGTGCTGCACTTTAACCACTGCGCCACCTCGGCTGTTTAAAATACATCTGAAGGGTTTTTGAATTAACTGGGAATCAGGTGGTTTTGTGACATCATCAAAGCTCAATTTCAAAATCTTCTTTTACTACAGGAGTAAAATGGCGCAATCTTGAATTCTGGATCAGCTTTTTTTTTTTTAAAAAAATGATCCAGCTAGAGCAGGGGTGTCAAACTCACATTGTCACGGCAACATCACGTGATGTATCGCAACTTTTCCCTTTTCGCTAAACTGAGCGTGGTAGGGCGTGACACATCCGGCCCATGGGCCGGGAGTTTGACAGCCCTGAGCTAGAGTGATGGCAGCTGAAATAAATTCCTTTTATTAGCAGATTTTTAGTTATTATTAGAAGGTCTCTAGCTCTGCCCATGATTTGTGAACCTCCTAGAACAGGGGTGTCAAACTTGCAGCCCGCAGGCCGGATGCGTCACGTGCTGGCCCCAGCCCCACCCACTTTAGCGAAGGGGGAAAAGTCACGATACGTCATGTGATGCTGCCGTGACGCCGCGAGTTTGACACCCCTATCCTAGAAAGATATGGTTAGCTATAGGTAGAGCGAGGGCACTGGGAGCAGTTCTTAAGATATTATTTGTTCATGTAAGCTAGGAATCATATTTAGGAATCAGACTTAGGATCTCAGCCTGATAACAGAGTGTCATCTCTAAGCTATCTCCTTGGGCAAATCATTTGGACACATTTCTGTCCTCTTTGTAGAAACACAATATATTCCTAAAAACCTTGGGAGTAGGCCCAGCGGAATGTAATGTTGGGCAGGGAAGGGGGAAGAACAGTCAGAATCTCATCAATGCTGTTTACTCAGTAGTAAATCCTACAATCCCCATTAAGATATAATCCCAGGAAGATATGTATAGTAGCTTCCTGTGGGAGTGACTTGTGGGAGTGACCTTGGGAGACTGGGCCCAAAGATGCTGCCTAGGAAATGGTTAGATAAGAGACAGCATAGTCCACAGCTGGATAATGGGCAAGGCAAGAGGCTAGAGAAGAGACCCTCCCTAATTTCTCAGGGTGTAAAGGAGACAGGGAAGAATTGTACTTCAGATTTGCAAGATGCTGGTAATGTAGTCTTACAATAAAGTAGCCTTAACGTATCTGGTCTTGTTTCCTATCTGAGCTACCTGTTAAGGTTGACAGTTCCATATCAGTATTTTTCAAACTTGTTAACTTCAAGATCAGCTTAAAGAATTCCCAGAATCAGCTCCCAGAATTCCCCAGCCAGCATGAGTTGAAGTCCACAAATTTTAAAGTTGACAGGCTTGAAAAAACATTGCTGCAAACTGATTGAGACGGCCTCTTCCAGAATTACCAGTCCACAGGGCTTTGGGTTAAAAATTCAATCAATTACAATCTCAATACATGTGGAGGCAGCAGAACTGAGGATAATTCACATATTGCTGTGACAGTTGTATCTAAGAATAAACATGTTAAAAATCCCTGGGAATATTTGCACTGACATTCGTTAATCACGCATGAGTTATGGATGTGATTCTTTGAAACATTTTTACCCATACCTCGCAAAGAAAAACCTCTAAGGAATCTAACAAATTCAAAATTATCATAATTTAGAAAAGTTAAGCAGGTAAGATGTTAAAAGCAACAACAGAATCGGAAGGATTAATTTTCCAGGCCTAGCTTAGTAAAGAAGTGTTCACCAAGTGCCTTAAGATCAGTCAGTTGGGAATTCACAAAACATTCCACAACATCACAAGCAGTGGTGGGTTCCTACCAGTGCAGTCCACTCTATAGCACTGGTAGCGGCCCACTGGTGACGTCACAGTACGGTGCGGTCGGTTGCCGGTGCCTGGGCGCCACCATTTTTTTTAAAAAAATAATTTTTTTTAAAAAAAATTCTTCTGCGCATGCCCAGAAGCCAAGTTTCCGGCACTGCTCATGCGCTGCCTTCCTACCCCACAGTGAGTCCAAGCAGGGGAGGATGGCTGAGGGAGCGTGTGAGACACTGAAAGAACGGGCGGCAGGAGCTATCTCCATTCCCCTCCCTTCAGCAGTCTGAGAAGGCACGAACGCGCGGTGATGATCCTAGGCATTTTCGCACGTTCGAGGCTTCTTGAGCTGCTGAGGGGAGGGGGAATGGACAGCAGGACCTATCTCAAGTTCCCCTCCCTTCAGCAGTCTGAGAAGCCACGCCCACCTGGTCACATGGCTGGCAAGCCACACCCACAAAATAAGCCACGCCTACGGAGTGGTAGTAAAAATATTATGAACCCGCCCCTGATCACAAGTCAGAACACCAATTCTGGGCCATTAGCAACCACAGATGTGGAGCAGACTCATCTTAATGATGATACCATAGCTATTATATCACCTACCTGATGGGGAGCTATTGGAGAAAGCAAACTTCTCAGGTGCAATCATCATAGCAAAGGCCTTACGCAGTTTATACAATGTTGATTCTAGAAATAAAGATTGCAACAAGGGGAAATCGATTACGCAACTCCCAACTATTTTAAACCAAGGCCTTTGCAAATAGTTTGTACCCTTCTAAAAATCTAAAAAGAACTAAGCTCTTGAGATTTTTTGTTGTTGTTGTTGGTCTTCTTGCCCTTCTTTGGGGAAAAAATACATTGATGACAAAATCAGAGGGACATTGTCATGTAGTGAATATTGTCAGTTGTATGTCTATGCAGGGTGATGCATCCCTATCCTAATATTATGGTACATTCCAATACAAGCAGGACACATGATGTGATCTTCTGCGCATGTGTGCATTCCTAATTCTCCATTATTATTATTCTGCCTTTGATTCTGACCGGAGCGGTCACGATTTATTAGCAAGATGTAACTATTCATGATTTATTGTTTTTGTACCGAAATAAATATTTTCTATTAGACTTTTAATCTCGGCTTTATTTCTAAATGTCTGAATTCCAAGAAAAGATCCACATCACCTCTATGAGATTTATTCTCACCTTTAACAGACATTAGATCACCATCATTTGAAAAAAAACTTTTTTGGGCTAGAGCAGAGTGAGAACTGGGATCTAAAAGTTTGATAGTTATTAGGACAAATCAACTGATGAATCTGGGCCTCACAGTGGTCAGCTAATACAAGTCTTATGTTTATTTGGAGGACAAGTGAGAAAGTGTCTTGATTTTCTCACTGTTTATACCATTCCAGAAGGATTAACCTGGAGTAGAGAGCAGTCTTAATGACAGCTGTAACATTAACAGAAGGACAGAATCAAGTTCATATGAAGTGTTAGTACCACTTTATAATCCCTTGGTAAGACCACACTTGGAATACTGCATCCAGTTTTGGTGGCCACAAAATAAAAACGATGTTGAGATTTAGAGTGCAGAGAGGAGCAACAAAAATGATTAGAGACTGGAGGCTAAAATATGGTTGCAGGAACTGGGTACGTCTAATTTCATGAAAAGAAGGACAAGGGGTAACATGATAGCAGTGTTCCAGAGGTGGGTTTCTCCTGGTTCGGACTGGTTCTATAGAACCAGTAGTAACTTGGCGGCCTGGGTCACTAGAACTGGCAGCGACCCAGGCCTGCCAGCCCCCAAGCTGGTTCTCCCGGCGGTGCCATAGGCGCCGCCTTCTTGTTTTTAGCTTCTGCGCATGCGCAGAAGCTTTTTAAAAGTACTGTGGATGCGTGTGCGCGCCCCCGCGGCGTGTCCCTGAGCGAACCAGCATCAAAGAAAACCGGAACCCACCCCTGTAGTGTTCCAATATCTAAGGGGCTGCCACAAAGAAGAGGGGATCAACCTATTCTCCAAAGCCCCTGAAGGCAGAACAAGAAGCAATGGATACCAATCAAGGAGAGAAGCAACCTAGAACTAAGGAGAAATTTCCTGACATTAAACAATTAATCAGTGGAATGGCTTGCCTCCAGAAGTTGTGGGTGCTCCACAAGGGTAGTTTTTAAGAAGAGATTAGACAACCATTTGTCTGAAGTGGTATAAGGTCTCCTGCTTGAACAGGGGGTTGGACTAGAAACCCTTCATGATCCCTTCCAACTAGGGGCGGGTTGCTTGCTTACCTCGCTGCCAGAGCCATGCGCGCGCATCTCCATGCTTTGGGGGAGTGCGCTCGCTATGCGCGTGAGCCCCCTCACGTGATTTTGCTTCTGCGCATTCTTGGAAGCAAAATCTTGCCGAAATCTTGCGAGGGGATGTGCACGAGAGAGAGATTTCGGCGCGATTTTGCTTCCGCGCATGCGTGGAGGCAAAATTTCACCGAAATCTCGCACGCGCGTCCCCCGCGAGATTTCAGCGTGATTTTGCTTCCCCGCATGCGCAGAAGCAAAATCGACCCGAAATCACCGGGAAAAAAATGGCGACGTGCGCGGTGGACCGGCAGAGAGGGCTCCGGAGCGGTTGTGCAATCTGCCGCCCCCTACCGGAGCTGCGCACTGGGCAGCTCCGGCAGGAACCCACCTCTGCTTCCAACCCTATTATTTAGTTATTCTGCTGATTAAGGGACAAAAATAATGAGGCTTACAAGTTATGTAGGATGGGTACCGAGCAACAGAAATACAAATCCCGTCTCACTTTTTTTCCAAAACCTCTGTAGCTTCAGGGAGGGGCGTCTCTCCTTTTCTGGCCCCCAAAGTGGCATTTCCCTTGCCCAGATAGGAGGAAGCTCTATGGTCAATAGGATTCTAAGCCCACCCACTTCTTTCCTACCTCCTCACAAGAACACACCAACAATGCCCAGGTTGCTGTTTAGAATATTGGCAATATTCTATAGAAGGCCTTCAAAACTTCTCCCTTGAAGCATGTTCCATTGACTGGCCACGAAATGCTCTTGCCAGCGCTTCTGAAACTGACATTTTATGGTTGACTGAAATTAAAAAAAAAATCATAAGGAACTAAAAATCTAAATCAAGTTACAGGGTTGTGCTCAAAACATTTCTGTACGTTAAAAACCAAACCTCCCCCTTTATTCTTCTTTAAGGAAATAACATGGGGGAAAATTAGGAAGGCGTTACCAACTTTTAAAAATACGTAAGTTTTTAAAGAAGTTGTATATCATCTTTCTAAAGCCAAAAAGTAGTGTTCGGTAGCAACACACAGAGCGTTCTGCCTTTTATAAATTTAAATAGAAAATTGTCCTTGATTAAAAAAAAAAACAGCTAGCAAATCTGAATGAACATGTGGCTGTTTGAATGAGGCTTCTCATTGGTGGTTTCTTCTCGTTCACTTCATAGATATGGGCACAAAAAAAAATCAGGCCCACACAATGAATTCTAGTTAAGTTGATTTATTGCTCATGCCTAAAGTAGTCAACTAATAGTCAGCACTGAATTGGCGGTAGGTAAAAGTCAACACAATTCAAGAGGGGTTGGACGTAAACCTTTTATGAGAATGTAATGACTCCAGGCTGATTCCTCTCTTGACTCCACCACCAGGCTCTGCTTGTCCATCTCCTACACTTTCCCATGCAAGTTATTTTAAGTGTTGAATCCATTCCTCCTGCATTTTTCAAAGTTTTATGTGGACATAAAGATTAAAAAAGTGATGTAGAAATAACATTCTATGTCCTCCAATAAGAGTGTTTGACATTTAGAGACCGAGTAAGTGCAAATATTCCATTTACCACTTATACCTAGCACACTCCTTCCCGTACTCAAAGGATGAACAATATTGTTAAGAGGTAGCCATAGCTGTTGTGAATATTATCGCCATTATTAATTCTAAAACACAGCCCTGATATGAAAACCTGCCCTTAGAAACCTTTGTCTGGGATTGGTTTTGACATTAATTCTACATTTAAAAAATGACCCACAAGGTTCTCTCCAATCAATACTGTCTTGAGCCAGAAAAGTATTGATTGGTGCTGTTATCAAGACTAGTTGAGACGTTTTGGTTTTTCAAGCCTCATTCTTCAACCTACACAGAGCTGTGAGTCATCCACTTTAGATTTCCAAGCAGTGGGAGGGGGGAACACAAAGGGGAAAAGAAAAGACCTTGTAGGAATCTCAGGAGAGAAATACACAGAATCAATTTTTCTTGGGGAGTGAAAATAATAAAAGAAATCAGGCATAATTACAAATGGCAATTTCTTCCTCTCCACTCATATCATTTATACAGCTGTGTACAGCAGAACGCAATGAAATTACAATCAGATCTTCCAAATAAGCTATTGAACTCCATTTTTTTTCTTCAAAATTATGATGGTATAATTTTGGGGATGAATTTTATATTGTTCATAGCCATTTTTTCCCTCTGCCTCTGCTTCTGGTTATCTCTTTTTATTCATTTTGCTCCTGCACAGGGATGGGAGGGTTTATTTATTTATTTAGAGATTTCTGAATCTTGCTGCTGTCTGACTTATTTGAGCTTCTCACAGCTATGTCATAACCTGAAAAGCTAATGCCCAGAAGATTTTTGGCTTGGTTTAGGTGGCTTTAAACACTGACAATTCTAAAAAAAAAAGGAGTGATAAAGTTTGACAGTATAAAGCTGCATTGTATGAGAATACATTGACAGTACGTAGGACAACCAAATCTGGTCCATAAGTATCTGGATGAGCTTTAGATGGCTGAAAAGCTACAAAGCCTTACCTCAAAAACATTTCGGAAGCAGTAGAACACAGCTTCCAAGATCTGCAAGTGGGAATCGCACATCCCCTAGAGCCGTAATGGTGAACCTATGGCACACGTGCCAGAGGTGGCACGCAGCACTCTCTCTGTGGGCACACGAGCCGTCACCCCAGTTCAGTTATGCCGTGCATGCGCGCACACCTCCCGCCTGCCAGCTGGTCTTCGGGTCTCTGCGTGCATGTGGGGGGGCATGCGGGGGGCTGCACGCACATGCGCGCGGGCAGGGCACATGTGGGGGGCCACGCGCACATTGCATTTTGGGGGTTCGGGCATGCATGCATTTGCACGTATGCGCGCTTTGGGCACTCAGTCTGGAAAAGGTTAGCCATCACTGGCCTAGAGCATGGGTGTCAAACATGGTCGTGTCGCATGACGTATTGTGATGTTTTTTTGTCTTTGCGGAGCTGGGGTGGGCGTGGCCTGTTCGTGATGCATCCAGCCCGCGGGCCCCCAGTTTGACAGGCCTGGCCTAGAGGCTACCAAACGAGGACAACTTATGCATTGTAAAAATTGCTTGGAGATGGGAAATACTTCCAATGTAATTTACCGGATCACCTGCATGGATTGCCCCTCTGACTATATAGGACACAGACGGAGAGAAAGCTGACAACCAGACAGCAAGAACGCAAGTGAGCAGTCAGACAAGGAGACCCGAACTCATTAATATAATACTAATAATAACAGAGTTGGAAGGGACCTTGGAGGTCTTCTAGTCCAACCCCCTGCCCAGGCAGGAAACCCTACACTACTTCAGACAAATTGTTATCCAACATCTTCTTTAAAACTTCCAGTATTGGAGCATTCACAACCTCTGGAGGCAAGCTGTTCCACAGATTAATTGTTCTAATTGTCAGGAAATTTCTCCTTAGTTCTAAGTTACTTCTCTCCTTGTTTAGTTTCCACCCACTGCTTCTTGTTCTACCCTCAGGTGCTTTGGAGAATAGTTTGACTCCCTCTTCTTTGTGGCAACCCCTGAGATATTGGAACACTGCTATCATGTCTCCTCTGATCTCCCCTACCTCATTGGTAGCCTCACACTGCAATGAACAAGTACACACATTTAATTTTGCAGCTACTAAGATTGTTGGACGAGCAGGCACAAAAATAGCCAGGGAAGTGAATGAAGCATGGGAAACAGGCCCCTCCAGGGGTGAAATTCAGCAGGTTCTGGAGAACCGGTAGCGGAAATTTTGAGTAGTTCCCCTTTTAGCCAGCATCAGTTCTGAGTTGCCGCCTCCTTCCTCATTTACCTAATTGGCTAATTAAGGTGAAATGGAGCAACCATGACATGATGTGTGAATGAACTGAGTAGGAATTAATCATGTGCAATTGCAAACAGCACTGACCCAGCAAATGTATCCTCAGCAGTAACACAGTATATAAGCATGACGAGACAATAATCATTTTCTGCTTGGTCTGAAAAACTTTGCTTGCTAATGTTGGTGCCCAATGCAAGACAGAATGGTAGATCAGGTCATTTCCCCCTTTTTTATTTCACTGGCTTAAGCCTACTGAGAAAATCAGTTCCATCAATGAAATACAGAAAATTCTGTGAGAGATGCCTAAGTATTTATAATAGTAATTGTAATTGTAATAGTAATTGTAATTGTAATAGTAACAACAACAACAACAGAGTTGGAAGGGACCTTGGAGGTCTTCTAGTCCAACCCCCTCCCTAGGCAGGAAACCCTACACCACTTCAGACAAATGGTTATCCAACATCTTCTTAAAAACTTCCAGTGTTGGAGCATTCACAACTTCTGGAGGCAAGCTGTTCCACTGATTAATTGTCCTAACTGTCAGGAAATTTCTCCTTAGTTCTAAGTTACTTCTCTCCTTGTTTAGTTTCCACCCATTACTTCTTGTTCTACCTTCAGGTGCTTTGGAGAATAGTTTGACTCCCTCTTCTTTGTGGCAACCCCTGAGATATTGGAACACTGCTATTGGAACATTTAAAGGATAAAATAATCCATCCTTTTCAAAGTAAGCTGCTGTTAACTAAATTTAATCTGGATTGGTGAACATCACTAGACCTACCATGTTGGTCTGTTTCTCTTTGTTGCAGATTTTTGCAGCCCTCCTAAGGTAGGCCACAAGATCATAGGAATAACATGTTATTCAAAGCATTGGTTTACACCGAATACTAAGTTCTGAGTCCCTGCTAAGATAGCTACGGATGCCATTGTGCAGATAATATTGTGGGCACTTGCTGAACTCCACATCCAGCTGTGTTGCTTTTTTGAAAGGATCTTTTAATCTTTTATTACAAATTGAGAAGCTAGCATCCTGAAAAACAACGCTCAGCCTTGAACGTCACCTTCATTTCCAAGAATGATTCAAGGCTCTGGGGACAATCTTGAAAGTTAAAGTGATAGCAAGCTTTGGAAACATGGCTACCACATTAATGAGTGTTTGGTACTGATGGTGCCCACCATGGCACACCCAGAGCATGCATTTAACACCCAAGTGGTTCCAAATGCATCAGAGTTCAAAGACCTTTGTGCTAAAGCATTGTGCACTTTATTGGAATCTGGCTTAGCACATGGTGTGAAATCAGCTACTGTGGTCTCTAAACCATGGTTTAGAGATGTGAACTGAGATGTCACCTGAGATGTGAACAGAGCTAATTGTGGATATATTCAACAATATATTGTTGATATATTCAACAAACCATGTCCAAACAAACCATGGCTGAAAATATGATGAGACAGGTGAGACATAGTTTAAGCAGGGCTTATCCAAACCAAACCATTATTATCTGGGCTATGTAACATGCTGTTACACACCATGTTTTATACACTAGGCACAGGGGTGGGTTCCACTTACCTTCGCCACCGGTTTGCATCGTGACGTTTCGTGCACGTCCCCGCATGCCATTTCACTTCCGCGCATGCTCAGAAGCAGGAATTAGGAGCTCATCAGCTATGTTTCGGGCAAAGAAATAAAGGTCAGCATTCACCTGCGGGCAGGAAGGCCCTTTTTCAAGTCGTGGAAGGGGAAAAAATGGTGACGCGCATGGAACAGCACCGACAGTGACATCACAAGCGGATCGCTACCGGTTCAGGCGATCCGGTCTGAACCGGGAGGAACCCACCCCTGACTAGGCAGATTGGGTTCACATAGCACGTTCAGCCCAAACTGAACAAACTGCATTATATTTCAAACCAATGTATGGACCCAACCCCTATTGCTTTTATTATGAATTGTTCAGTTGATGGTATTATGAGGAAAGGTCAGATTTTCTTGAAGAGTTCTTCCCACATTCTTGCTTTGCTCATTGATTGGTTATGCGAGAGCAAGCAATGCTCCCATTGGTCCTCTGCTCTGTCAGTTGGAGGGCTTGGTCTTCATTTGATGAATAAATAAGCTGAAATTAGAGCTGGGTAATTTACTCTACAAGAGTTTCTGTGAAGAGCTGAAGACCCCCTTGAAACTTCCTACTAAAAAATGTAAGTGTTTTCCAAGTTTTTTTTAGAATTGTATTTATGCTGTTAAGAAGAATGTGTTCATGTATAACATTATGGATGATATTGGCTATGTGAACATAGAATGCTAGTTCCACTTTCTCTTTTATCTCCAGAGTTTCTAAGAGTAAATTCATAGAACATTTATAAGCCATCATGTAGTCTGCTTTTTAGTGCAGTAAAGGCAATTTTAATTTATTCAATAAACTCTTTAAAAAAAACCAACTTTATATGTTTGCATTTTATCATTAAATTTTACCAGATTACATTTTTATACTCTAATGTAACATAAGACTACATGTATTTTAGATAACTTCTATATGCAACAATTAGCCATATTTTAGTCTTGGAAATGTAAAAGCAATGTAGCTTAATCATAAAGCAATGTTGCAACTCATTAAGGGAATCCCTGCTTAGATTCCTGCCTTGTGATAAGCCACGTTTTAGTTAACTCTATACAATAAGCCATAATTTCTGGGTTCCTACCCAAAGCTAAATTATAAACCATGACTTCCAAGGCACAATTGCAGGTTTATATAAGTCAAAACAATTGTGGCTTAATAGGTAGGAAGACTTGTTGATTGGGTTCATCCATCACTTTAAGCTACAATCTGGGTTAATTGGTTTTTCTTTAAAATGGAAGCTACACACAACAATTTCTTTAATTTCCAAATTTGCTGGAAAGAAAATTCTACTAAAAAGTGCTGGCAAAAAAAAAGTATGATGTGCAATAATAAGCTTATCGTTTGCTCTCCTTTATCAGGTCTCCCTCACACGCATGTGTTTGCTTCCTCTGTATCTTCTGCTTGGGAAAAGCTACACACGAACTGTTGCCTATTTCAATGGATGCAAAGTGGAGGCACCAGCTATAGAGAACCATCAATGTTCTTTTTGAGCTCTAGGTGCATCTTGAGAGTGTTACAGGTGCTACTAAGGGATATTTTTGTTCTTCTAGGCCAGAACATCCAGTGGCTCCCAGAAATAATGAGGAACAGTCTTCAGCTATGGAGAATAATGAAACGCAGCAGGTAAGTTTGTCCTTGGCGGGTCTAAACTAATCAATGAGTAATATCAGTAGACATCTGTATATAATTTAGATAGGATAATAAAATTGCAGGCCCAATTTAGACTTTCATGCCAACTAATATTTAATGCAATAGAAACAATGTTTTATATAGAAGGCTGAACCATGCTATTTAGAGATAGATTAATTTTCCTCAGCCCAGTATTTTTTTAAGTAGCATTCCTCAGTCCATCATTCAAAAGCTAGGTCTTTTTGCGCCAAAGGCTCTATGAATGTGAAACCAAAGCACATGAAGCAGCCTATTCCACCCTTGAAATAATTGAAACACGATTGACTGCTTAGTTTCTTATGGTTTGAAATTTTACATCCTATAAAATGTAGAGCGAGAACCAGTTTGGTGTAGTGGTTAAGGCACCACTATAGAAACCCAGGTGAGCAGAAGTTCTAGTCCATATTTATGCGCAAAGCCAATGGGTGGGGGCGGGGGACTTTCTTTGCACTTCCATAATCTTGCCAAGAAACTTCCAGAGATTAATCCAGGTGGTCACCAGGAAAAAAATGATTCAAAGGTGCCCAGGCTGCAAAAATTAAGGCAACCACTAGATGGCAGTGAAAATAGAATGATAATAAAAAAGGTGCTTGACTGTGCAGAAATGGATAGAATTAGAATAGAATAGAATAGAATAGAATAGAATAGAATGGAATAGAATAGAATAGAATAGAATAGAATAGAATAGAATAGAATAGAATAGAATAGAATAGAATAGAATTCTTTATTGGCCAAGTGTGATTGGACACACAAGGAATTTGTCTTTGGTGCATATGCTCTCAGTGTACATAAAAAGACAAGATACATTTGTCAAGAATCATGAGGTACAACACTTAATGATTGTCACAAGGTTCAAATAAGCAATCAGGAAACAATCAATATTGGTATAAATCGTAAGGATACAAGCAACAAGTTATAAGTGGGAGGAGATGGGTGATAGGAACAATGAGAAGACTAATGGTAATAGTAATGCAGCCTTAGTGAATAGTTAGACCGTGGTGAGGGAATTATTTATTTAGTAGAGTAATGGCGTTCGGGGGGAAACTGTTCTTGTGTCTAGTTGTCTTGGTGTGCAGTGCTCTATAGCGGCATTTTGAGGGTAGGAGTTGAAACAGTTTATGTCCAGGATGCGAGGGGTCAGTAAATATTTTCACGGCCCTCTTTTTGACTCGTGCAGTATACAGGTCCTCAATGGAAGGCAGGTTGGTAGTAATTGTTTTTTCTGCAGTTCTGATTATCCTCTGAAGTCTTGTTGGGTTGCAGAACCAAACCAACTAAAAGACAGAGAAAAACCAGAATATTATAAGATTTGGAATACCATTGGCTAGAAAATAGATGTAAAGTCTGTATTTAAGAGTTATATTAAAATGGAATAATTGTATTATCGCTACAAGTTAAAGGTAAAATGTATTATGTATGTATATAAATAGTTATAGAATATATAGACTACAGCGGTGGGTTGCTCCTGTTCTAAGAACCGGTAACGCCGGCGGTGGGAGGCTCCGCCCACCCACCTGGGACACTTCTACGCATGCGCAGAAGTGCACGCGCACCGGTAACAAAGGGTTTTAGAACCCACTACTGATAGAATAGTAATCTATAAAAGTGAAATTATGGAGCTATGAGTGATACCGATATTGGAACACTGTAAAGAGTGGAAATGTGGTGTAAAGGTTGGGAAATGCTTAATAAAAATTTTTATATATATATAAAAATTAGAAGACTAAGTTTGGCAGTCTTCTGAATTTTTGCAGCCTGTATCTCAGAGCCCTGCAATATGCAAGGCAGAAGGGATGGCCTGTCCTAGGTGTGTTTTTCTGACCTGGAATGTCAGTAGTTTTTCTAGGAATTTATTACTCTTCCACTCTACAATGACAACTTTCCTAAGTTCCTGTCCTAGAAAGTACTAAACCTAACACTAGCAGACAAAGGTTATTGAATCCCTGACATTGTCATCTATAAATAGGGGGCCTTTTCCTTGGAATTAATGGGTAGTCTGCCTTTTGGGTTGGGGGCATATTTTAGCACATTGAGAGCAAGGAATGGACGCACTCACAAAATGGCTACCCCCGGAAGTTTGCCTATTCATAAAATACCTGCTATGGGGTAAGTGTGGTCAGTTGCAAAACCTCCATTGTTCAAAAACTGAATAGTTCCTTCAAGAAACTCATTTCCCTCTGTAGAGTATTTTTATGTGGTTCAAAAGAATATTTCAAAAAAATAATGCTGGAGTTTTCCTTGTAATATGCCAGCTTTGTTTTACTCTCTTAATTTCTATTTAGATTCCTAAATCTCTTTATGTTTTCTTTTTTAAAAAAAAAAGGTCCTGTGGACAGAAAGCCTCATAGATACCCAAGCACAGTATATGAGGGCAAATTGGTTCCAGTGGGCATTATGTGCTCTCTGTGTCTTAATTTGTTTTTCTTTTGTGCTAATCTATGTTGAGTATCGAGACAGTGAACAATTGGTGGGTAGTTGTGGTTTAATTAACAAATTCTGAAGTATAATATATTCGATAGCTGCTTGGTATAATAATCTACATATTGTATGTTTTTGGTGCCTATGCCAACAAATGCTAAAATGTTGTAAATGACCCAGTGTGCTTGTGGAGAAAGATTATCCAAAGGTACTACTAACACAATTGTGTCCAAACCAACCATCTATTGTATGCCTTGTTTGGTTCTGGATCACAACTTTCCCCTAGAAGGGTTGTTAGTCATATAAAGCTAGGAGTTATACATACTGAGGATGCTCAAGGAAACCTTGTCTCTATAGGTATTAGCTCTAGTCACATTTGAATATTGGATTTATTTAATAACCTCCTCTCCTCTCCTACCCCAAAGGATGTTCTTTCAAGAGCTACCAACCTACCTCTTGTCAGCTCCACTTATGAAATGGCAGCTTCGGTTTATACCTCGACTAAGGAGAACCACCCCTATGTTAAAGTCGTCTTGGATTTGACAGAGAAGAGTGTGAAGCATGTCTCCGAGATGGCTATGAGTAGTGCTCAACCTTTTCTGAGTAAGCTTGAGCCCCAAGGTAAGGCACTGCCTTCATTCTCAAGATTTTCTCTTTGTAGAAAGAAGTCTTTGGGGCACCTCACAAGCTTATTTTCACTGTAGGTTTTGGGACTGGCTCACATATGAAAAGATTGTGAGGAATTCTATCTATTGGTCTGTTGCTGAAGTCTTGCATATATCTCAACAGTGGGATCAATGACTCAGAAAAGTAGTTGACTCCTCTTCATTGGGAGGTCTTCCAGGACAGATTAGATAGCCCCCTTTAATGTGGATTTCTGTACTGAGCAGAAGCCAGATTTGAGAGATTCAGTGATCCTTTCCAACTCTAGGATCTGGTTATCTCTCCCTCCATTCTCACTCCTGTTCAATATGGAAGTTGTCCCAGAGAATCTGTATTTACCCATGGATATTGTAATTTCTGTCATTTCAGTAATATACCTGAATTGTAGGAATTGCTGTAATACTATATACATGTGTGTTAGAATGTGACATTTCTTGAAAGGATGGGCAATATAGAAATCTCAAAAGAAGGGATATCCAACTGGAATAATTTTCTGTAAACTGCAACACACTTTAATTTGCAAAAGTCTATACCATGAGCAATTTAAATGGAATGGAATGAGGGGAGAAGGAAGATTCAGTGATTATTGATTAGAATTCTAAAAACAATACTTTTTGGATCTTATGTCAAAAGTCTTGCACCCTATACGCTAAAGCAGGGGTCTCCAATCTTGGCAACTTTAAGACTTGTGGACTTCAACTCCCAGAATTCTCCAGCCAGCTAAGCTGGCTGAGGAATTCTAGGAGTTGAAGTCCAGAAGTCTTAAAGTTGCCAAGGTTGGAGACCCCTGAGCTAAAGACTGCCTCTCTGTAGTTTCAGTAGCCAGCCACTATGCCTCCAAAGGTTTGGATAAACTGGAGGAGAACCTGCCATTCCTCCATCAGACAGCCGACCAGGTAAACTGAGCTTCCTATTCTTACTTCCGTCTTTTAATATCATTGTTGATGGGGGATAAATCTCCTGGTGCCCTCTAGAGGTTTGGGGGTGCAACTCCAATATGTCTTAAAATCGTTTGCTATTGCGGATAGTAATCCAATCTTCTTATTTCTGATCAAGAGCATGAGGAAAAGATCCAAAAATGCACTGGGATATAAAATTAGAAGCCACTTGATCAGGGGATGAAAACTTGTGTAAAACCGATCCTAGGTAGAGGCAGATGTAAGGGTCTCCTGCTTGGGCAGGGGGTTGGACTAGATGACCTGCAAGGTCCCTTCCAACTCTGTTAATCTGTTAAGAAACAAAATCTGATTTCAGCATTGTGTTGATTTATTTGATCTGATAGCTTGGAACAGAGCACAGCAGCTGAGGGAGTAAATTGAGTCTAAAAAGGAATAGAAGGGACATATTGCTTATTTTCCAAATATAGATTCTGACAACCTAAGACTTAGATGTCTTTTTGCCTACCCACAGTAATTCTTAAGAAAATAATGGTTAGAACTACATTACACCCAGTTCCCAAAACACTGAATGTTGCTGCTTTTGTTTAATGGTATCCCCATAGGTTATTTCTGAGACACAGGAATTGGTGTCCTCCAAAGTAGCAGATGCCAAAGAAGCCATAGCCAAAGCTGTCCAAGAAGGCAAAGAGATGATCATAGTCACAAGAATGGGTAAACTCGCCATAAGTGGGGTAGAAGCAGTACTGGAGAAATCGGAAGAATTGTTGGATCACTATCTACCAATGACGGATGAAGAACTTGGTAAGCAAGAAGTTTTACTCCAACATCTCCAGTCTGGTGTCTGTGAGATCATAGGAATTTAGCATTTGCAATACTCCCAGTCTCGCTCAATTACCTTTTGTGAATATTGCTGTTTTCAAAGGCCGTACCTTTGGAAAAGAAAATGGCTTCCATGTGTTGAAGCCTGAGCAGACGTTTCAAAGAAGTAACATGTGTTTAACTATATTCCACAGCTAAAATAGCACAATCTACACCAGAAGGGATCCCCCTGCCACCTGAATCCCAAGGTTATTTTGTGCAACTTGGTTCCCTATCAACTAAACTCCAGCATCGGGCCTACCGGTATGCTGTGGTAAAAATGGAAGCAGCCAGGCAAAACATCCAAAATACATTCAGCCAGTTACGTCAAACCATTGGGCAGGTAGGATAATTCACTTCCAGACCTTTTTTTAAAAAAAAAATTATTGAATATGGAATGAAATGTTATTCAGCCCCACCCTTCCTTAACTATGTTCCCTTTGTGGTATAAGCAACTCATGCTATTGGGGTATAGGAACAGTAAGTACATAGAAAGAACACATGTGTATATAATGTTGAAGGAACTTTGTGTGACACATCCGGAAGGGACCTTATATGTAAGGTGACCAGACGTCCCGCTTTTGGCGGGACAGTCCCGCTTTCTAATAATTTGTCCCGCGTCCCGCAGCATTTCAAAAAAGTCCCGCTTTTTAAATTTGAATTTGCCCTGCACACCCCTCTGCCTCCTGCCTCGCCTGCCTCCTCCTGCCAGGCGGGGAGGGAGGGCAGTGAGAGGGGCAGCAGAACGCTTTGCGCATGCGCAGAGGGCAAAAGAACGCAAATGGCGGCGTCCCGGCCGCCGGGGAAAGCTGCCGGGGGAAGCCCCGCGCCGCGAACGCCACCAGCTTCTTCGGCTCTGCGGCGACGAACAGGTAAGCCTGCGCCGGTAGGAACCCACCCCTGGCTGCGATGAAGGGGGGGTATTTGGGGGTGGTGCACAAAGCTGCAGGATAAGAGAGACGGACCCCTCCCGTCTTGCTCCCCTAGAAACCCCCACCCGTCAATGGTGTCCCGCTTTACAAATATTAAAATCTGGTCACCTTACTTATATGGGAAATGGTTTATTTAATGGAAATAAAGCAAAAGGGAAGCTGTGCTAGAAAGATGATGGAATGAGGGTGCTTCAGATGAGGTATTTAAACTTAAATTTTCTTACAACAAAATGCCTTGCCTTTATTTTTATTTTTTCTTGGAAATTAGCAGCCTTATTTTTTTTATCTTTAGCCCATATTGGTATTATTGTGAATTGTTCAAGGCGAACCGTGGTTGCCAGATCACATTCAAAGAGAAAAAAGCAGGTGGGGTGGAAGGCAAAAAATGTATCTGTTTGCATTTAAGTTGGGAGTGGAGACTCCAACTGATAAACATTTGTGCATTATTTATTTAGCGCTTTGAGGCATTTGCAAGGGGGATGGATAGCTTGCTCTGGTCATTATCTTTCTGACGGCAAAGCAAATTGTATTGCTCTAAACCAGTGTTTCCCAACCTTGGCAACTTGAAGATGTCTGGACTTCAACTCCCAGAATTCCCCAGCCAGCATTCGCTGGCTGGGGAATTCTGGGAGTTGAAGTCCAGACATCTTCAAGTTGCCAAGGTTGGGAAACACTGCTCTAAACAAAGCTGTACTAAAACAATTCCTTGTTTTGTCCACCAGATAGAACATACCACGCAAGATATCCTTCAGATACCCCAGGAAGAAAAGCTGCAGCAGGTACGGCTGGATTGAAGTCATAGGGAGACCAAGGCAACACGAGCTCTTGATGTAATAATTGTAGGGCCATTCTTGAGAAGCTAAAATATCTATTGGTTCATTCCTTTTCACAGATGGAATCTCATACCTTGGCCATGAGTTACCACATCACTGAGCAACTCCAAATTGCATACATCAGCTTGATGGGAAGCATCCAAGGTCTGCCTGGTGTCTTTCAGCAGAATGTTGAGTTGGCTCTCCAGAGTATTGAGGAGCTTCAAGCTACCTTTACCGAGGCTCAATCTTTCAAAGATCTTTCTTGCAGCCTTTTGATTCAAAGCAAGAAGACAGCTGGCATGGCCCAGAAGTACGTAGATGATATCTTGGACTATGTGCTGCAGAACACTCCATTATCCTGGCTTGTGGGACCTTTTGTTCCTGCAATCAAGAATACCTCGGGTGACCCAGAGCCTGCAAAACCTAATGAAAGGGAAGTGGAAACTCTGAAACCAGAAGCTCCAAAGGAAACTCAGTGACTTAGTATTTAGTCCAGATGGTGGCACGCTATTCCTGAGATACAAAGGGAGTGTACAAAAGCAGTTGTAGATTCTCGGGGAGGGGGGAGAGAAATTGAAACTAACACGATTGAAATATTCCTGTCCTCCAAGTTGTATCACAGTGGAGTTGGAAGCTCAATTAATCTAAAGGAAAGATACATGTTAGTTGATTTTCCCAAGGACTTCACTTTGAGAAATAAAACAACTGATTCGTGTTGTACTACAGCTTGATTGTTAAGCTTTCCAGATATGCTGAATGGCACCACTGTAACTCTTTGACTCTTTGATTTGAAATAAATGTCATTGCACAGAAAATATAGGTAATTGTTTGAAGTTTGTTTCAGGGTCTTGCTATAGATAATCCATCCTACGAGGTAGTGATTCTTTTGCAGTATTCTACAATCTTGATTTCACAAGGACATTATATATTTATGTGCTGGAAGTGGAAAAGAAGAGACAGGAACTGGGTATGTCTAGTTTAATGAAAAGAAGGACTAGGGGAGACATGATAGCAGTCTTCCAATATCTCAGGGGCTGCCACAAAGAAGAGGGAGTCAAACTATTCTCCAAAGCACCTGAGGGTAGAACAAGAAGCAATGGGTGGAAACTAATCAAGGAGAGAAGCAACTTAGAACTAAGGAGAAATTTCCTGACAGAACAATTAATCCGTGGAACAACTTGCCTCCAGAAGTTGTGAATACTCCAACACTAGAAGTTTTAAAGAAGATGTTGGATAACCATTTGTCTGAAGTGGTGTAGGGTTTCCTGCCTAAGCAGGGGGTTGGACTAGAAGACCTCCAAGGTCCCTTCCAACTCTGTTATTATAAGATTATAAGTTCCAGTAAGAACATGTCAGGGAATTTCTCCTTAATTCTAGGTTGGATCTCTCTCTGATAAGTTTCCAAATTTTTGTTAGAAACTGATCAACACTCCAATTATTATTCTTCAGTTTCCAAATAAGAATTGATTCTAGGCAACGATTTCAATGTCTAACTGGGCCAAGAGAGTTTCCCTTTCTCATATTTTAATATTGTAAGTCTCAGTTTGAAAGTTCAGCTTGTTTTAGAATCTGACATTGTAAGGTTAAGGAGAGGTGAAGGTTGACTCAACTGGCGATTAAATTAAACTTCTTTATTCTAAATATTTAGATGCCCAGTGACCACAGGGGAAAATTAGTTTCTGGGCAAGAATAACCATCAGTGCAATTGCCTCCAAAGAATTTTAGCCAAATTTCTCCACGGCTCTGCAGATTTTAAGATAATTTCCCTTTTCTCCCTACTTATTGCAAGCGTTGCTTTTGCTACCTTGATATGCAGGTAGGATACATACATATGGAGATTTCCTGAGTCTATAACCAGTAAGTTATGTCAACTGGTGATTTTGAGAGAGTAGTCTGACATGTTTTAATATATCCTAAGCATTCCACCTTAAAACATGCGTAAATAACAGGAAAAATGATTGTGAAGTCCTAAGCATTTGCCACTCAGAGATCAACTGCATGCTGGAACTTTTAAAGTCCATCATTGCCCCTTGTCCAGGGGTCAGCAACCCATGGCTCTGGAGCCACATGTGGCTCTTTCATCCTGCTGCGGCTCCCTGTCGCCGGTCAGCTCCACAATTGATAGGGCTTTCGGTTAGGACAGGTAGAGGAAAAAGGATGCCATGCTAGGAGGACACTCTATGGTGGGGGGGAATCGGACTTCCAATCAGCTCCAGAATTGAATGGGGGGCTTCCGGTTAGGATCTTTGCGGCTCTTTGAGTGTTTAAGGTTGCCGACCCCTGACCTAGTCAGAAAGCCACCTCTCAGTTCTCCAAGCCTTCATTTAACCCAGCATGCAGTCTAGCCAAGGCTATGTTAGTTGATGCATGAAGAGTTTTGACGTGAACAGTGAGCAGCAGTCTCAAGATGCGCAACATGTTCTGAAAACCTGTCAGGCTCCAAAAACTAAGACCTGTTGAGGTTCTTCTAAGCAGTTTCCTTTTTTTGTTCCTCACCTGCAGAAGGCAAAAATCTTGCCAAACTGAAACAGAATACTTGTACCATTAAACATACATGAGAACTACTAGGGCGGAGCTGTCTTAACACACTCTCCCACACAAACGATCTAGACTTCTTCCCTCCTGGCAATTTGGACTACATCACAAAACTGTACTCCCCCCCCCCAAAAGGAGAAGAGATTGAGGTCCCAAAGGTGGACTTTTAGATTTAGATTTAGAGTTGGAAGGGACCTTGTAGGTCATCTAGTCCAACCCCCTGCTCAAGCAGGAGTTCCTACACCATTTGAGACAGATGGCAGTCCAGTCTCTCCTTGAAGGTCGCAAGTGTTGGGGCTCACACAACCTCCGCTGGCAAGCTGTTCCACTGGTTGATCGCTCTCACCGTCAGAAAGTTTCTCCTCACTTCCAGGTTGAAGCTCTCCTTGGTCAGCTTCCATCCGTTATTCCTTGTCTGGCTCTCTGGTGCCATAGAGAACAGCCTGACCCCCTCCTCTCTGTGGCATCCCCTCAAGTATTGGAACACTGCTATCATGTCACCCCTGGTCCTTCTCTTCGCCAGACTGGCCAAGCTCAGTTCCTGCAACCCTCTTTATATGTTTTATTTTCCAGACCCTTTATCATCCCGGTTGCTCTCTTCTGCACTTTCTCTAGGGTTTCAATGTCTTTTTTGTAGTGTGGTGACCAAAACTGGATGCAGTACTCTAGGTGTGGTCTGACCAAGGCTTTATAGAGTGGTACTAGTACCTCTCTGGTCCTTGATTGTATCCCTCTATTTATGCAGGACTTTGTTTTTCCTTGAAGATGTTTCACTTCTCATTCAAGAAGCGTCTTCAGTCCAGTTCTTCAGAAGCGTCTTTGATGAGAAGCAAAATGTCTTCAAGGAAAAACCAAGTCCAGTTGCCTTTTGAAAAAGCACCTTTGGAGCAACCATGACCTGGATGATTTGAGATGAGGAGAGATTGATGTTCCAAATGGCCAATCAGAATAAGCTAATACAAACAGCCCCAGGGGAAACCAACCTTCCCTGCTTCCTGACTACTATCACTTAAATTCCAAAAGATCATTCAAAGTTTGGGACTTTGATTCAGATTGAATCATGGATTGAACTATTTTTGTGAGGTATTTAACATAATACCTAGTGACCAGGGCCCACGAGGAATCGCTTTTCACTCTCTTCCCCAACCATTCTCCTGTCTTTGCATATTTTGGAGACCATCGAGCTCATCGTATAACTCAAAAAATGGTAAAAAGTTATCAAGGAGACTCAATTCTTGTGAAATTTATTTATTTATTTATTTATTTATTTATTTATTTATTTATTTATTTATTTATTTATTTATTTATTTATTTATTTATTTATTTATTTATTTTGTCAACACGTGTACAAGATAACGGGTATGATATAAACATAAACAAAAGTAAAATATGTATAGGTCAGTGATGGCGAACCTATGGCATGTGTGCCACAGGTGGCACGCGGAGCCATATCTGCCGGCACGCGAGCCGTTGCCCTAGCTCAACTCCAGCATGCATGTGCATGCCGGCCAGCTGATTTTTGGCTTGTGTGGAGGCTCTGTGAGGGCCTCCGAGGGGGTGTTTTCGCCCTCCCCAGGCTCCAGGGAAGCCTCTGGAGCCTGGGGAGGGCGAAAAACGGGTCTACCAGGCCCACCGGAAGTTGGGAAATGGGCCATTTCCGGCCTCCAGAGAGTCTCTGCAGGGGCAGGAGAGGCCGTTTTCACCCTCCCCAGGCATTGAATTATGGGTGTGGGCACTCACACGTGCGTGATAGCGCGCACGCACGCGTTTTCGGCACCCGAGGGAAAAAAGGTTCGCCATCACTGGTATAGGTAAATTTAGACAATAAGACAGAAGGACAGGGACGGTAGGCACGGTAGTGCGCTTATGCACGCCCCTTACAGACCTCTTAGGAATGGGGTGAGGTCGACTGTAGACAGTCTAAGGTTAAAGTTTTTGGGGTTTGAGGAAGAAACCACAGAGTCAGGTAGTGCATTCCAGGCATTGATTACTCTGTTGCTGAAGTCATATTTTCTGCAGTCGAGTTTTGAGCGGTTTACATTGAGTTTGAATCTATTGTGGGCTCATGTATTGTTGCGGTTGAAGCTGAAGTAGTCATTGACAGTTAGGACATTGAGGCAGATGATTTTATGAACTACATTTAGATCACATTGAAGGCGATGTAGCTCTAAGTTGTCTAAGCCCAAAATTTCAAGTCTGGTGCAATAAGGTATTCTGTTGCGAGCAGAGGAGTGGAGGACTCTTCTTGTGAAGTATTTCTGGACTCTCTCAATTGTATTAATGTCTGATATGCAGTGCGGGTTCCAGACAGGTGAGCTGTATTCGAGGATTGATCTGGTAAATGTTTTGTATGCTCTGGTTAGCAAAGTAATATTGCCAGAGAAGAAGCTACGCAAGATTAGGTTAACAACTCTTAGTGCCTTTTTGGCAATGTTGTTACATTGAATTCCTAGATTCAAATCCCAGCTAGTGAGTTCTAGTGCTGTCCCCTCTATTTAGCCATACTTTTACAAATGCGTAAAGAGCAGAGAGGCTCTATAACAATTCCAACCTTTCTCCCCTGCTAGAGTTGGGCTGTGCCTCTCTGGAGATCCACATGAAAATTTTCTTGGGTGGCTTCATGGTCCAATCTTTGCTGAGTCTTCACTCGAAGGAGGCATAACTTTGTCCATAAAGCAGTTGGAATGGAAAATTATTATTATTTATAAACCTCCAGTTTGGTCTAGTGGTTAAGGCATCCGGTTAGAAACCAGGAGACTGTAAATTCTAGTCCCTCCTTAGGCATAAAAGCCGGCTGGGTGACTCTGGGCCAATCATTCTCTCTCAACCTAATCCACCTCACAGGGGGGGTTGTGGGAAAATAGGAGGAGGAATGAGTATTAGGCATGTTTGCTACTTTGAGTCAGAGGTGGGTTCCTCCCAGTTCTCACTGGTTCTATAGAACTGGTAGCAAACCGCAGGTGATGCCACGGTGACGTCCCGGAACTGGTTCTGTCGGTGCCGGTCTGTGGACATCTTTCTTTTTGATTTTTTGGGGGTGAATTTTTTTTAAAAAAATTCTTCTGTGCATGCACAAAAGCCGAGTTTCCGACACTGTGCATGCACCACCATCTTGCTTTTGGCTCTCTTTTTTTTTGGCTTTTTTTGAGAATTTTTGGCACTGCACATGCATGTGGGCGCGGTGTGGGAGGAAGCGAACCGGCAGCAAAGTAAGTTAGAACCCACACCTGCTTTGAGTTATTTATAAAAAATAATAGGCATGATAATAAACACCCTGAGAGTGTTGATAGCATGGCCTAAACATTTTAGAAGTGCTCCCTTATCCAAAATTTGTGGATTCCCAATTATCTATCTATCTATCTATCTATCTATCTATCTATCTATCTATCTATCTATCTATCTATCTATCTATCTATCTATCTATCTATCTATCTATCTATCTATCTATCTATCTATCTATCTATCTATCTATCTATCTATCTATCTATCTATCATCTATCATCTATCTCATAGCCTTTCTTAATTCCATGGAAAGAAAATCCACTTTAAGAAAGTTGAAACTAGGTAGAACACGGATTATGTCTGCTATGTCCTCTTTCTGTGTGTGTTCAAGATACATCTACATCTCAAAACCAGGAGAGACATTTTCTTGGCAAAAAAGAGTGATGCCTTAAAGCAGATGTCCCAGAAAGGCTCTTTTATTTATTTCTCTATTTGGAACATGCTTCTATCAATGATTTCCCAAACATGTGCCAAGTCACAGTGGTAGGCTTGGAAAGAACCATGAGAAATAATGAAATGTTCCTCAAAGCCTGGTGTGCCAACTCATCCAGGTTGGGTGGAGAGCTGGAGAGAGAGAACTCTTTTGAGGAAATATCACAAGATTACAAACTCTGCTCCAGGGCAGTAGTTTGGAAAAAATATAGTTCATTGCACATTTATAGGGCTGGGTTTTCCTTGCCTTTCATGAAAAGTTTTAGAATCACCAAACCAGGGGTAGGTTCCTGCTGGTTTTGACCAGATCGCCTGAACCGGTAATGACCCGCTGGTAACATCACGATGGTGTCAGGGATCCGGTTCAGTCGGTGCCAGTCTGTGGGCGCTGCCATCTTTTTTTTGGAATTTTCGGAAAGAGCTATGCTGGCTGAGGAATTCTGGGAGTTGAAGTCCACAAGTCTTATAGTTGCCAAGGTTGGAGACCCCTGCTCTAGGATGCATGTTTCCAAATGCAGGTAGTTCTTGACTTACAACCATTTGCATAGTGACCATGACTGTTCAAAGTTATAACAGCACTGAAAAAAAGTGACTTATAACCAATGGTCCCTCTAACGTTAGAAAACGGCGCGCGGCAATTGGAAACTGCTGCACGCCGTTCTCTAGTCATGTGCGTGGGTGCGCAGTCGTGCAGCCTCTGATATTAGAAAATGGCGTGTGGCAGTTGGAAACTGCCGCGCGCCGTTCTCTCATTATGTGGCGGCCGCGCAGCTTAGAGGGAACATTGCTTATGACCAATTTTCACACTTAGGACCATTGCAGCATCATCACAGTCATGTGATCAAAATTCAGACCGTTGGCAACTGACATGTATTTATGTTACATGTCCTGGGGTCATGTGACCACCTTTTCCAACCTTCTGACAAGCCAAGTCAATGGGGAAGCCAGATAAATTTAACAACCATACCTCCCTACGACCAGTTAGGTCCCACAGAGTTGGTCTCCTCCAGGTCCCGTCAGCCAAGCAATGACGGTTGGCGGGTCCGCGGGGGAGAGCCTTCTCTGTGGTGGCTCCGTCTCTGTGGAACCAACTACCACCAGAGATCTGGACTATCCCCACCTTGCTGGCCTTCCATAAAGCCATTAAAACCTGGCTCTTCCAGCAGGCATGGGGATAGAGACCAATGAGAATATATGTGGTCACCCCTGTGTATGAATGATGGCAAATGTTTTTAACTTTTATGTGTATTTTTAACCTTTTCTATTACTGTTTTAATTGATTGTTCATTTTTTATGTTGTATGCCGCCCAGAGTCCCTTTGGGAGTTGGGCGGCCTATAAGATTGAACAATAAATAAAATAAAACCATGTTACTAGCTTAACAACTGCACTAAAGGTGTTTTTTTTTCAAGAGGCAAGTGGAAATTCTAGTTTTTCTTTGAAGATGTTTCACTTCTCATCTAAGAAGTTCCTTCAGAGCTGAAGAAGCTTCCTGGCTGAGAAGCGAAACGTCTTCAAAGAAAAACCAGAAAGTCCAGTTGCCTCTTGAAAAAGCACCTTTGGGACAACCATGACCTGGATGACTGAGAATCTCCATAGACACTTAACAACTGCAGTGTGTCACTTAACAACTGTGGCAAGAAAGGACGTAAAATGAGGCAAAACTCACAACAAATGCTTCACTTAGCAATAGAAATATTGGGCTCAATTATGGTCATAAATTGAGGATTACCTGTAGACTCAAACAACATACTGAGCCAAAAAAAAAAAAAAAGAAAACCCAAACCATATCATGATTTGGTGTTTTGAATGGGTTCAGCTGACACCATTATGTCTAGATTGCTAAAAATCTGGGGCAGAATCTTAGCCCCCAAATCTTTCAGCTCTTGTGAGAGATAGTGAATGAAACCACCTTATAATGAAGCTCCCAGTTCCAATAATAATTTGGTGAATGCAAAGGTAGTGGTTTTCTTCCTGTGAGGCAAGACTCAAGTCTTTACTAGTTGAAAAAAAAGAGAAAGAGAGATCCACCTCACCCTTCCAAAACAGCATTTGTTAAAAATGTGTTGCTTTTTCGAAGGAAGACAACCCGCCTGCTCTCAGCTAGAGCTGAAAGTATAGTTATGTTACATGGAACATAAGCCTGGGATCCCATGCTGTCAAAAACACGGAGCTGACAACTTTAGAAATAGCAAACTGCGAACATCAGATGCTCTGCTCCCAAAAGCATCTGCCCTTTTGGAGAACTGCAAAGTGTTACATATGGACGCCGGTTGAAACAGAATTTCCTCAAACAGCACATTATTGACAGAAAGCATATCTCTGCACATACGCGTACAAACCAGCCAGCCAATAGAATAGAATAGAATAGAATAGAATAGAATAGAATAGAATAGAATAGAATAGAATAGAATAGAATAGAATAGAATAGAATAGAATTCTTTATTGGCCAAGTGTGATTGGACACACAAGGAATTTGTCTTTGGTGCATATGCTCTCAGTCTACATAAAAGAAAAGATACATTTGTCAAGAATCATGAGGTACAACACTTAATGATGGTCATAGGGTACAAATAAGCAATCAGGAACAATCAATATTAATATAAATCATAAGGATACAAGCAACAAGTTACAGTCATACAGTCATAAGTGGGAGGAGATGGGTGATAGGAATGATGAGAAAAGCTAATAGTAATAGTAATGCAGCCTAGTGAATAGTTTGACAGTGGTGAGGGAATTAAAAGTGCAGTTTTATAGATATCTATTCAGAAGTAAATTCCATTGAGTTCATTGAGGCTTCCTTTCCATCAAGGGGGCATAGGATGGGCATAGGTCTAAATCAGCCCTCTTGGGCTTAATAAATCTAGCTCGCTATGTTTCTTGGGGCAAGGCCATCTTTTATTATTATTATTTTTTTTACAACAAAACTATTCCAAAACCTGTTTCACTGTTTCTCAAGTTTCCTTCCATTTTTTAAAAAAAACATTTTTATTAAAAAAATCTTTTTACGCAGTAAAATTTTTAAAGAAAACAAGGAAAAGCGATGAAAAAAATAAATGAAAGAAAAGAGAGAAATGAAAAAAGAGAAAAAGAAAAGACAAAATGTATAACTTCTGATCTTTTTTGTAACAATTATACATGCACTTGAATTTTATCCTTTCTCTCACTAGGGTTACACTATAACTCCAGTCCCTCCATGGAAAGTAGAAACTACAGCTCTATCCTCCTTATATTGAATTTTCATAAGGACTTTTACGCACAATGTATATCCTCACGAATAATTAAATGTCCAGAGCATTTGGATTCCTTCTGACTTCTACATTTTTTTTCAAAGGATGATGCAATCTCATTAAATCTCTGCAAATAGTGTCATACCACCTACAGAATCTGTATAGGTAGTCCTCAACTTATGGCCATAATTGAGCCCCAAATTTCCATTGCTAAACAGAAGTTGTTAACTGAGTTTTTGCCCCATTTTACAATCTTGCTTGCCACAGTTAAATGAATAATTATAGTTGTTAAGTTATTAACATGGCTGTTAAGTGAATCTTGCTTCTCTATTTACTTTGCTTGTCAGAAGGTCGCAAAAGATGACCCCAGGATCCTTCAACTGCCATAAATACATACCAGTTGCCAAGCATATGAATTTTGTTCACATGACTATGGGGATGCTGCAATGGTTGTAAGTCAGTAGTGGGTTCTAAAACCTGTTGCTACCGGTTCGTGCATGTGTGTGATGCTTCTGCGCATGTGCAGAAGCGTCCCATGCAGGTGGGCGGAGCCTCCTGCCGCTGCTACCGGTTTGCAGAACCGGGCCGAACCGGGAACAACCCACCGCTGTTGTAAGTGTGAAAAACTATCATAAGTCACTTTTTCTGCATCATTGTAATTTTGAATGGTCACTAAATGAATGATTGTATGTTGAGGACTACCTGCATTGAGAGGAGGTATAAGGAGGTATATTACTACTTTTTCCATGGCTCATAGTTTTTAGCAACTGTCCCAGTGGTGTGCTTGTAGGCTTTTGACCCAGCAAGCAAGCTATATGAATATGATGGATGTAACAGAGCATCTTGGAGGATTGAGGGATCAGTTGGAATCATCTTCCCAATGCCAACAATGGGAACAATGTTTCTGATTCTCAGCAATATGGAGATATATGCACTTCAATCTGCAGAATTCTGGGAGATGAAATCTACACCTCTTAAAGGTGCTGAGATTGAGAAATCCTGAATGGCAGTAAATGTATCCGGATCCGTAATACCTCCATCTTGCTGGCCTTCCGGAAGGCCCTTAAGACCTGGCTTTTAGCAATAGCAATAGCACTTAGACTTATATACCACTTCATAGTGCTTTACAGCCCTCTCTAAGCGGTTTACAGAGTTCAGCATATTGCCCCCAACAATTTGGGTTCTCATTTTACCGATCTCAGAGGGATGGAAGGCTGAGTCAACCTTGAGCCTGGTGAGATTTGAACAGCTGAACTGCTGAACTGCAGTGCTGCATTTTAACCACTGCGCCACCTCGGCTCTTTTCCGGCTAATGAGATCACCCCATGTATGTATGTGTTGCGATGTAGAGGTTTGCTTGAACCGTTGTTTGAATTGTCTTTTTATCTTATTATTGTATTTTTATACTTGTAAGCAGCCCAGAGTCCCTGTGGGAGTTGGGCGGCATATAAATGTTATTAAAATAAAATAAATAAATAAATAAATAAATGCCATGTTTGCCAATTCCAGATCGGTCCATGTGGGCTTCTCCTAACATATGTCCATGCCCTTTTATGGAAGAAAAAAAAATTAAGAGATGTTACCAAAAAGAACATGAAAGAAGCAGGTAAGCAGGCTTGTTGTCCAGGACTCAGCAAATCTTCTGACCTTTAGCTTTTATTTTTAAGAGATCTGTACTGCAAACCATGTTTCAAACCTCTTTCTCTCATTCAAGAATAAGGATAAGAGAAAAAAAAAGATCAATGACTAATTGTATGATCAATATTGCTTCCTGCTTTTCCTTTGAGGGCCTTTTAAAAATGCAATAAGTAGAAACAAGCTCAGTTTGAATTTAAAGACCCAAATGTAACTTTTCAATATAGCACCTGGCATGAGATTGGGAGGATTTTTACCCTGGTCCAGCAGAATGTCAGGGTCAACTGACACAGTCAACTAATTCTCAAAACGTTACCTTGACCCAAAACATACCTACCATATTTTTCGGAGTATAAGACGCACCTTTTTCCTCCCTAAAAGCGGCTGAAAATTTGGGTGCGTCTTATACTTCGAATGTAGCTTTTTTTTCCAGCCTTAACTAGGTGCTAACAGATCTTCCCAGCTCTTACCTTGCAGGCTTTTTCATTGTTACTCTCTCAGAAGAATGTTTTTCCAGCCCTAAGTCTTTGCAGGGTTTTTTTTCATTGCTCTACTTGCTCCAAAGAAGTTGTTTTCTAGCCCTAACCAGGTGCTAATGATCTTCCCAGGTCTTACTGGCTTGCATGCTCTTTCATTATTACTCTCTCAGAAGAAGTTTTTTTTAAGTACTAATCAGGGGATAAAATAATGTGCTGAAGCTGACCAGACTAAGGATGCTAGCTGGATGAATACCTGGTAGGCAGATTGTTTTCCCCTATTTTCCTCCCCAAAAACTAAGGTGCGTCTTATACTCCAAAAAATACGGTAGTTCTGCAAATGACGGTAAATATACGTGTCCCAGGATCATGTTGCAGGATCCAATCTGAGTTGGATAACCCGGCCAAAGGTTTATTCTTCCAGGTTTTCTGGCTCTTGCTGGAGCCCATCATTGGGAATAGAACTTAGTCCTGTAGAAGGTTAAATTAGCTCCCAAATTAGCATCCAGTTAGCAGTACAACAACCCACCTTCCCCACCTAGCCTTCAGAGGAAGAGCCAATGGAAAGGCTATCTCTCAAAATATACCCCCTAGACTACCGGGGTAGGGGGGTAGTTCCCACAATCAATAATCAATTGCTGGGGGGGGGCAGCAAAAATGGTCAATTATTTCTCTGACTAACAGTGATTGTTGAAGTGGTGCAGTGGTTAAATGCTGCGACTGCAGGCTGACTGCTAGTTCAGCAGTTCAGCTGTTCAAATCTCACTAGGCTCAAGGTTGACTCAGCCTTCCATCCTTCCGAGGTGGGTAAAATGAGGACCCAGATTGTTGGGGGTAATATGCTGAACTCTGTAAACCACTTAGAGAGGGCTGTAAAGCACTATGAAGCGGTATATAAGTAAAGTGCTATTGCTATATGGCTATGGTTGCCATGAAGCCGTACTAATATTCTCAAACCAGTGCTCTTGGTGTACCAGGTACTTCCTGGAGAAAGTGGGTGGAGATTTTTGGACAGGGTTAACTCACTAAATTGAATTATCTAGTGCCAGGACCATTGGAAAGACCATTTAACTGGGATATTTATATTTATAGGCAATATGCCCAATGAGTATATTTGGCTAAATGTCCACTAATAGCATCACCTGCTTTAGTGATATGTAATTTGGACATGAAACAATGGCTTACATAATCCCATTTTCTGGTTGCTAATAAACAAAATCAAGAAACTAATTCTTCTCAGGAACTGAAATTAACCACTGAAAGAGTTTGGTATCATTTTAAACTTGGAATGTGTTTGCCTAATGGGTTTAATGTTGGCCTGGCAATGTAATGTGATTCTTTTATTTTAAAAAATGATGGTTCATTTCCTGGATAATTTCATGTGAGATCGGTAATAACTTTTAAAGATAAAATTGGAAAATGAATTGATTCCTTTCAAAAGGAAAGAAGGCTGGTTCCCAGAAGATTTAGAGAAAAGGTAACAGGTATCCTAGGCTTGGATCGCACCATAAGGTTGGCCCTCTTGACTTTTTTGACCATATCCTCTGGAAACTTTTTGGCTGCTTCTGAGTTTAAGATGGCAAACTCTGGGCTCAGACCAGAGAGACAAGTGCATCCAAAAGGGATGTTTTCAGAGATAATTGATGCTGAAAAAACATTTAGATTTGGATGCAATGCAATTTTGTTGCTATTTAAAATATGCTCATTTATTTGAGTTGCCCCTGGAGAGTTTAATTGAGTATACATTAATTAGTAATTAAGGATGATTAGCATTTTGCTGGACTGAGTTTTGATTCCTCTCTTCATATTTACATGATTATTTGAATGTTTATCTGATAACATAGAAGACAACCTTCTATTTAATTTGGTAAGTCATCCTTTTGTACAAAAATGGGCAATCTTTTTTGGCAGCATTTGGGGAGGGTGTCAGAGGGTGGGGTGGGTGGAACAAGGTTTGCAGTGGGCAGGGAAAATGACACCACCAAAAGTTTTGTTTTTACTGGAGAGTTAAATTTGGGGTGCACTTATGTTTACACATGCATTAATGTTAAATCAACTCGCAAATCTTTTCTCCCCCACCCCAAATCTAGAGTTTTTAGGAGCCTGGACAGTTTTGTGCATGAATAGTTTGACTAATTTTCTTATACATTGCAAAAGTTGGATCAGCTTATCATTCTAGTCCCTTCCAACTCTACCAATCTATGATATTATTTGTGTTATGCGCTATTCCTGAGAGTTCTGGGGCTTTAAAAAGAGGGCCAGGGGCCACATAAGGCTCTCAACATATCAATAGTTCATCTGTGACCTAGCCATATCAGAGGTGGGTTCCTCCCGGTTCAGACCGGTTTGCCCGAACCGGTAGCAACCCACTGGTGATGTCATGATGACATCACAGAACCGGATCAGTCGGTGCCGGTCCGTGGAGGCCGCCATCTTTTTTTGGATTTTTTTGGGATTTTTTTTTATTTGGGGGGGGGGGATTTTTTTTCAGGTTTTTTTTCTTCTGTGCATGCGTAGAAGCTAAATTTCTGGCACTGCACATACGTCACCATCTTGTTTTGGGGGGGGAGGGTGTTTGGAATTTTTTCTGATCTTTTGCTACTGTGCATGCGCGCGTGTGCATAGCGCACCCCCGCCCATGAGGCACAGCCACGCGGCGCGGGAGGAAGCGAACCGGCAGCGAGGTAAGTTAGAACTCACCCCTGAACCAGATGTCTTTAGAACAGTGTTTCTCAACCTTGAAAGGTGTGTGAGCTTCAACTTCCAGAGTTGAGGTCGACACATCTTCAAGCTGCCAAGGTTGAAAAACATTGCTTTGGAGTTTTAGAGTTCTCCAGTGTGACCTAACAAGGCCATGAATGAAACCAGAGCTTGCTCTGGAGACCTTGCAATTGCATGATCACTGATCTCTTCACATTACTGAATAATTCTGTCTAAAATAATAATAATAATAATAATAATAATAATAATAATAATAATAATAATAATAATAATAATAATAATAATAATAATAATAATAATAATAATAATAATAATAATAATAACAATAACAATAACAATAACAATAACAATAACAATAACAATAACAACAACAACAACAACAACAACAACAACAACAACAACAGAGTTGGAAGGGACCTTGGAGGTCTTCTAGTCCAACCCCCTGCTTAGGCAGGAAACCCTACACCACTTCAGACAAATGGTTATCCAACATCTTCTTAAAAATGTCCAGTATTGGAGCATTCACAACTTCTGGAGGAAAGCTGTTCCACTGATTAATTGTTCTAACTGTTTAGTTTCCACCCATTCCACCACCCTTAAAGTAGTGCTGCATTTTCTGATATTGCCATGAGCTGCTCTGAGTATTATTTACTCAGTATTATTATTTACTAGGAAAAGACCAGCACTGATGATGTTACCTAGTTTGGG
>JALIGW010000004.1:12302405-12367405 GCA_023053685.1 Diadophis punctatus similis | reverse complement strand
AGAAGGGAACTTGGAGGTCTTCTAGTCCAACCCACAGCTCAACCAGGAAACCTTATATCATTTCAGACAATTGGTTGTCCAACCTCTTCTTAAAAACCTCCTGTGTTGGAGCATCCACAACTTCTGGAGGCAAGTCATTTCCCTGAATAATTGTTCTAACGGTCAGAAAATTGTATTCCTTAGTTCTAGGTTTGTTCTCTCCTTGGTTAGTTTCCATCCATTGCTTCCTGTCCTTCTTTCTTTAAACTAGACATATCCAATTCCTGCAACTATTCATCATATGTTTTATTCTCCAGTCCCCTAATCATCTTTGTTGCTGTTCCAGAGAGAACAGCAAATTCTAGAATTTTAACAATTTTGTATATAATATCAACCAAAATTGAATATTCCAGGTGTGCTTACTAAGTCATTATAAAGTGGTATTAACACTTCATGTGATCTTGATTCTTTTTTTTTTGAAGGCGTAACACTGAATTTAATTTAGATCTCATTGTATTTGCTAGAGCAGAGCTGCTATTTTAAAATAATAAATCTAAATCTAAATCTAAAATATTTGAATTTCCAATAGAATCTTAATACACAAACAAAGGGTGCCTGTATAGAAAATGTTTTATCTGTTCATTTTAGTTTTAATATTTTTTATTGTTTTTATATCGCAAATTCCATTTCTATATTGAACAGTGTGTTTTCTAGGTATCCAAAGTGTTAAAATATAAACATCATCATAATCATCATAATCATATCAACACACAAACCTATATTAGATAATATAGATCTTTATTAAAAAGTATTCTATCTTCTATATTGACATCAATTATATAACCATCATAATATTTACTAATCAGTTTTTCTTTCCCATGTAGTCCATATTTTCATATAAATCCACTCATCTAACCTCTTTAATCTATCAACCAGCCATTTGTAAAACAATTCCCATGTCATAAAATATTCTGAGTCTTCTTTTTATTTTTTATTTTTATTTATTTATTTATTTATTTATTTATTTATTATTTATTTATTTATTTATTTATTTATTTATTTATTTATTTATTTATTTATTTAGTTAGTTAGTTAGTTAGTTAGTTAGTTAGTTAGTTAGTTAGTTAGTTAGTTAGTTAGTTAGTTAGTTAGTTAGTTAGTTAGTGAGATTTATATACCGCTTCACAGTGCAAGCACTCTCTAAGCGGTTTACACCAGTAAGCAATGTATATTTATATTGCCCCCAACAATCTGGGTCCTCATTTTACCTACCTCGGAAGGATGGAAGGCTGAGTCAACCTTGAGCCTGGTGAGATTTGAACCGCTGACCTGCGGATCACAGTCAGCTAAAGTGACCTGCAGTACTGCCTTTAACCGCTGCGCATTCTATCCATTTCTATCCATTTCTGCACATTCCAGTATTTCTGTGCATGCCAGTATTTCTGCACATTCCAGTATTTTTTTGATTATATTATTGTCAGTAGGGGTTTCTTCATTTTTCCAGAATTGTGCGTATACAATCCTGGCTGCTGTTAAAATATGTAGAATTAAAGATGTATTACCTTTATTATAGTTTTCTGGTAACATGCCCAACAGGAATATCTCAGGTTTCTTCAAGTCTATGTGTTGTTTTGTCATAGTTTCCATCCATATGCGAATTTTCTTCCAATATTTTTTTGCTTTGGGACACGTCCACCACATATGATAATATGTACCTGGTATTTGGTTACATTTGGAACATTTAACAGATTTATCTTTGTACATATTCGCTATTCTTGCAGGTGAAAATTGTCATCTATAAAACATTTCATAAAGATTTTCTTTATATGCTATTGACATTGTGAACTTATAGTTTCTATCCCATAATTTCTGCCACCTGTCCTATTCTATTGCATAGCCAAAATTCTTATCCCAAATTATCATGGTTTCTTTTACTTGTTGTTCCTCCAATATAATAGTTAATAAATAGTTATATATCCTCTTAATTAATTTTTCATCTGTTCCCATTAGAATCTGATCTAGCTCATTTGGTTCCTTATAAAACCCATACGCCTTCCTTAGCTTCCTATCTTTTTCATATCTGTATTGTATCTGTAATTGTGGCCACCATGATAGGTCAATCCAGTGGTGGGTTCCTACCGGTGCGGTCCACTCTATAGCACCGGTAGTGGCCCGCTGGTGATGTCACAGTACCGGTGCGGTCGGTTGCTGGTGCCTGGGCGCCACCATTTTAAAAATATTTTTTTTACATTTTAAAAAAAAATTTCTTCTGCGCATGCCCAGAAGCCGAGCTTTCGGCACTGAGCATGCACTGCCTTCCTACCCCACAGTGAGTCCAAGCAGGGGAGGATGGCTGAGGGAGCACGTGAGACGCTGAAAGAACGGGCAGCAGGAGTCTAGGATCATCGAATGGGGAGAAGCATTCAGGCCGGATGGAGCCTCCTAGAAGAACCGCTGCCACGGTCTTGCTGCTCCCGCTACAGGGGTCTACGTTGCGGGTGGGCAATGCCCCCCGCTTCTCCAGCTGCTGCCAAGCTCCCGAGGCCCATGCCCACCTGGTCACATGGTTGGCAAGCCACACCCACAAAATAAGCCACACCCACAGAGTGGTAGTAAAAAAATTAGGAACCCGCCCCTGGGTCAATCCCTAATCTATTTAGTTCTTGTTAAGTTTTTAGTTCTCCCCTTTCATTTAGTATGTCCTCATATCTTATTTTTTTCCATATTCATGACATTAGGATGTATCAACGCCTCCATTGTAGATAACCAGACTGGCACTTATCACTTAGTAATAATCACTTATATCACTTATAGTGTTGCTTTTTAATTTTGGTCCATACTAGCAGTAATGCATTCCTAATGTAATGCCTCTGGAAATAGGTATGTCTCTCACCCTTCTCATACCATAAAAAGGCATGCCATCCCAGTTGCAGATCATGACCCTCCAGTGTTAATAATCTCATATTCCTCAAATTAATCCACTCTTTCACCCACGTAAATGCCGATGCTTGGTAGTACAGCTCCCAATCCGAAAGACCAAAACCTCCTCTACTTTTAACATCTTGTAACATTTTTAATTTTATTTTCACTTTTTAACCTTGCCATACAAATTTTAATATAATCTTATTTAATTCTTCAAAATATTCCTCCCCCAGCTTTATTGGGATTGTCTGAAACAGGTACAATAATCTCGGCAGGATATTCATCTTAATTGTAGCTATTCTACCCAATAGGGACAATTGTATGTTTTTCCAGTTTTCCATGTCTGTTTTAATTTGTGCTTTCAGTTTATCCTAGTTATCTTCTTTGAGAGATACACATCTTGCTGTTAGTTGAACTCTATGTGATCTTGATTCTATCCCTCTATTAATGCAGCCTCAGACTGCTGGCTTTTTTGGCAGCTTCAGCACACTGCTGGCTCATAAGAGCCAAGATGGCGCAGTGGTTAAATACAGCTACTGCAGGCTACTCCAGCTGACTGCTAGTTCAGCAGTTCAGCTGTTCAAATCTCACCAGGCTCAAGGTTGACTCAGCCTTCCATCCTTCCGAGGTGGGTAAAATGAGGACCCAGATTGTTGGGGGCAATATGCTGAACTCTGTAAACCGCTTAGAGAGGGCTGTAAAGCACTATGAAGCGGTATATAAGTCTAAGTGCTATTGCTATATTTGATTGTCCACTAGGACTTTATTATATACCATAAAAACCAAAGATACTCCATTCCCATTCCCACACAAAACCCAGAAAAAAAAAATCCTTGAGTGCCTTCCCATTTTGCTTCCTTACCCATTTCCTCGGATCTTCTAGTTCCTGTTTCCCAAATCTTCCACTGTAGTCCGAATCCTTGGAAGATTGCCCAGTGAGACATTAGGGAATGACTGAAGTGTGAAAAACTGTAGCATGTTCAACTTGAGGTCATACCTCAATCTTTTTCATGCAGAAAGTCATAGAACCGTACAATGTCACGGTTAGAAATGATCCTACAGATCATCTAATTTAGTGTTTTTCAACTTGGGAACTTTATGATGGATGGACTTCCACTCCCAGAACTCCCCAGCCAGCAGGTCTACCATCTTAAAGTTGCCAAGTTTGAAAAACACTGATCTGGTTCAACACCTGACTAGTACCGGTCCTGTGTTGCATTTCCCCATCTCACCTTAGAACAGTGCTTCTCAATTATTTTCTGTTATGCCCCCCTAGGAAGAAGTAAACATTTTGTGCCCCCCCCAACTCTCCACCGGGACGATTGTTTGCAATATTTGGCACGTTTTCGCTGAAAAAACTCAAGCGGCTTATCAGCGTGATTGGGGTGTAATGTGTATAAGTTATTTATTTATTTATTTATTAATTTATTTGGCTTCATACTGTCCGCTGCCAACATTTTTAGACACAGTAAACATACTGGTCTTTCCTCGTCTCCCACCATAGTCACAGTGAAGCCAAGCGCTACATACGCTTCGTCATATTTCCTCGTCTTAGCTTTTGAGAGACTTGCGTTTGTGTCATTATCTCCATCTCTCTCCTCCTTTCTTTTCATCCTTGTTAAATATTTTTCCATGGTGTCTCTTAAGGCAGTGTTTCCCAACCTTGGCAACTTGAAGATGTCTGGACTTCAACTCCCAGAATTCCCCAGCCAGCGAATGCTGCCTGGGGAATTCTGGGAGTTGAAGTCCAGACATCTTCAAGTTGCCAAGGTTGGGAAACACTGTCTTAAGAGTTTATTATCTGCACTTCATATCTCCTGCTCTGTGCTGTGTGCTATTGTTTGGTGCAAAAAACCCCTACTCCCTGCGGCAAAAAAAAGCATGTTCCCCGGGGTCATGCGCCCCTCCTGGCATCGCTCCGCGCCCCCCCAGGGGGCCCCACCCCACTATTTGAGAAGCACTGCCTTAGAAGGATCACGTGGCAAGAATAGACAAAATCTTTGACTGGATCCCCAAGCAGCTATTGTCAGCACATAATATGGGGGTAGATGGTTAAATAGTTCGAACAGAAATAAGGCACTGTCTGCAAAAGGGAGAGACAGTATGTGCTAGGAGAAGCCGTTCTGTAGTAGTGCTGGATCTTCTCCAGCATGAGTAATGTTTAATTATGTTTAGAATTCAGCTAAATGCCCCAAACTTTAACGTCTGCCTTTCCCCCCTGCCCCAAATGTTCAGCACAATTATTCAGCATGATTTACAACCAAATGTGGAATATAATTCAAACAAATGAGATCATAGGAGAGCAAAAATGTGTGAGGCACTCCACAAACTGGCACATTTATAATCTTTTCAAGAGATGGCAAAATGTCTTGACCAAGAAGATATCGGGATAATATGTCCTTCTCGCATGGTCTTGGATTTTCACAGTGATGGACACCCTGGCAGAGGGATCTTAGCATAATTGGTAGGAGTGGGGAATGCAAAAATAAATGCTCCCCCACATACTGTACATAGCTCCCAGAAAGAAGCATCCCCAAGAATGGTACACGAGGCTTTGTTGCAGTGGCTTCTGCACCCAAGCCAGGATGATTTGAAGCCAGTTCTTCACTACTGTAAATACTGAGAATGAATAGGAAGGGAGGCTTGGCAACTTCAAGCATCTCAACATCAAAACAGGGATGAACAGCACAAATAAAATTGTGAGACCAGAGTTTCAACTAGACCAGGGGTCAGCAACCTGCGGCTCTGGAGCCGCATGTGGCTCTTTCATCCCTCTGCTGCGGCTCCCTGTCGCCAGTCAGCTCCACAATTGATAGGGCTTTCAGTTAGGATAGGTAGAGGAAAAAGGACGTTGCACTAGGAGGAGACTCTATGGTGGGGGAAACTGGACTTCTGGTTGGCTCCAGAATTGAATGGGGGGCTTCCGGTTAGGGTCTTTGTGGCTCTTTGAGTGTTTAAGGTTGCTGACCACTGAATTAGACCATTTGTTTTTTCCAGTGCATCACCTAACCAAGAGGGACCAGTTTGTGGGAAAGATTTCAAATCCCTGGATGTGAAGGTCCAATTAAACTGATTTATTGCTACTCATGCCTATGCACTGTAATATTCTCAACTAAGAGTTAACACCTGCCAGGATTTAGGGAAGGTTCAACTGATTACAGGGGGGTTGGACTTAAGTTTGTTTGTGTCTACATAGAGATTCTAGGCTGATCCCTTGTTTAAGTCCGCCCCCAGAGGTGGGATTCAGCAGGTTCTGACCAGCTCTGGAGAACCAGTAGCGGAAATTTTGAGTAGTTTGGAGAACCGGTAAATACCACCTCTGACTGACCCCACCCCATCTATTCTCTGCCTCCCGAGTCCCAGCTGATCGGGAGGAAATGGGGATTTTGCAATAACCTTCCCTTGCCATGCCCACCAAGCCCCGCCCACCAAGCCAAACCATGCCCACCAAACCACGCCCACAGAACCGGTAGTAAAAATTTTTGAATCCCACCGCTGCTCCTTCCCCTATACTTGGCACTCTCCGGGCGGCTTACAAGTATCAGCATATTGCCCCCAACAATCTGGCTACAATGTTGGAAGAATGGAAGGCTGAGTCAACCTTGATCCTATCAGGATTGAACTCCAGGCAGTGGACAGAGTTAGCCTGCAATATTGCATTCTAATTACTAATCACATGTTGGGATATTCTGGAGAAGGATACGTACCCCTTGTAAAACAGCCCTACAATTTATGAATTTCTACATCTCTATTTGCCATAAATTACTATATGGTTTTTAAAAATATTACAAGTATGAAAATCTATTATCAATCAACCGATTTGACCTACCATCTATTTACTGTAAAAGAAAACATGTAACAGGTAACCCCAACAACAAGCTAAACTTCACAACCCTGTTAATGATCTGTTACTGTATTTAACTTGTAGAAAGTCCTGAAACAGTTTCTAAACAACCATTTAAACTCCCCAGTTATAATTTTCAAGGAAAAGTTTTATTTTATCAAGAATCAAGTGAGGATATTTGATCCTGGAAGAGTCAGAGATAATGATTGCAGTGTGTTGATGTAGTTTGAAATATTTTATTGTTATTGTTTTGGCTCATTTGACTACATTTACAAAACAGAGTAATCTACCTTTGTGATTGCCTTCTGCAAGGGAAAAAAATTAGGGAAGAAGGCTAGATTAGTGTATTTACTCTTTCTTCACATAACAGAGAAGTATTTTGTCTTTCTAGCGTCATGACCTAGGAATTTAAGTTAAAATTTTGAAAGGGTAATGGAATTAGAAATGCTTCCATTTTTTAATTCCTCCTCCTCACCTCCATTTCTTGTTACCGATATTGTCATGCTGTTTGCATTTCACTTGTAATGCTCAGAATGTGCCTGACTCTGCAATAACCACAGGAAAGCAATTGCTGCTTAAATGAAAATGCACAGGAGTACAGTGAGGTGCAATCCCCAGCAATTATTTCAAATGCAAGAATAAATAGAAAGGAGAGGAAGATCTGTGCCTTGCTGTTAAGGAATCTCATATATATGTTAATATTGGTAGAATGTCAGCTTTCTCCAATTTGTTCTCTAACAGTCCTGCTGACTTGTCTTCTCTGTTTTTTTTTCAGGCTACTAAATTGGGAGGGTGGAATGGGCATGGGTTGAAGTAGTATTTATCTCATATCAGCAAAAAACATCTGTGACTCTTATTACTGGGTGCATTGTGCACTGCAAAGCCCCAGGTTCCTTGAGACAGGAAAGGAATAAACTGCGTAAACCTCAGTTCACATTTGCTTTAGGAGGAGACAAATATGAACTTTCTCCCTTTTGGACAGCCTAGAATAATTCCCCATCAGAAACACTGCTCGAAGCTCTGCAGCCTGGAGTCGAGGTCTCTTGTGATCCAGAGTGATCTTTTTTTCCCCTTTTGTTGGTGAGATATTCAAAACTTTATTGCATTTGACTTTTTTTCAAATTACATTTCTGCCTTGGACTCAAACTTCTTTTATCTGACCGGTGACTTTGTTGCGTCTCAATCTCTGATTCTCATTGATTCATATCCATGGATGATTGAATGCAGCACTTTAGGAACTGCCCAGCCTATTCAGAAATTATTGCCAGAAGTACATATTTTTTTCCAGATGTTTGTGTATGGGTCCTTTGAGTGACATGCTTGGGCAGATCATGGAGGGCTAACTATACGTAGTCCTTGTTAGAACCCTGTTCAAACAATTGGGTGTGTTAATATATGATTAAGCCACAAATCATTGTTATGTGTATATTGCTTTAAATGCATTGTGGATGATTACTATATAAGTAAGCAAGAGAGCATGCTCAGTGAGGTGGTTTGTGGTTCAGTGTGGTTTGGTGTGGTGAGATGGTGTGTTCCAGATTGAAGACTCTCTGCTGCTTTACTGATGAGTAGATTACTTTATGACTGTGTGGAATTGCTGTGAAAAGAAAAGTAACTATCTGTGATAGTATAGAATTAAGTGATAGCTGTAAACTTTGTTTATGAGTTAAAACAAAGATAGGCAAGAAGAAGAAACTTCGCATTGACTGAATAACTGTGTATGACTTGGACTTCCTATTTAACTTTGCTACTATTCAAGTAAAAACTATTTTGTACATACTAAAGATATTCTGTTTATTGACTGAATAGCATTCATATCAAACTGCAACACCATTACTACAACACATTTCGCTGTGTATGGGCTTAACAGCACAATAACTCCTTAACATTCCTTTACTTATGCCATAGTCACTTGTCCTTTGTGTTTTTTTTCTCCAAGAGGGCTAAAGGCCAGGTAAAGACAAAGCTTTAGTGAACAATCATTGGGTTGATTGATTTGGACAGTAGCAGCACATTAGGAAATCTAGTTCTGATATAGTTTCTGTTTTATGCTATGGACTGAGATTTGGGCTGTGTGAATGTGTAATGTGAATGCATATAAGAGAGACAAAGAACTTGGCTAGTGGGAGAATCTAACTGCTGTGTTTATAGTCGTGGTGGATGCGGTGAGAAACGTACTCCAAGCTTTACTCTTTAATCAGAACAATCAACAGTGGAGCGAATACACAAACAGGATAACTGAGGTAAACTTTGCCTGTCAGCTGGCTTTTATAGCCGGCTGTCAAACGGCTCAACCAATCATGAGTTGTTATTTTCCCTCCGCTTGAACAGCAGCCCCTAGTGGCCTACTGGTACACTACACTAACTTTGATCAGCTTTTTCACAGAGTAGTTCTCCTGATTTGTATCTTTTCTTTTCAACTTCTAGGTCTTTCACATGTATTATGTATGTTGTGCATTATAACAACATTTAGAATTCTTAAAGAACCAGGAAAAGTTTACTCCTCCTGAGTAAACCACTGGCAGAGAAATTTCTCTGGAAAAAAGTGAGTAGAGGCAGCATACCTAGTCAGCTTTCCCCATGATGGCAAAGTGTTTGTAATTCTTTGTGTGCATTATAACCTCAAAGGTTGCAAGCATTAAGATACCCGGAAGGCACCAGAATGAATACCTGGTGCCTTTTCAACCGTTAGGTCTCCCCACACAATAAAACCTCTCAAAGGGTTTCATTCTGGCTTTGCATGATTTCCACAGTCAAATGATTTGCTATCACGGACAAGGAGGCATGCTCTCATAGGGCCCCTGAGCATGTCCAGAGTGTGGTGTGGAACTTTATTAGGCTTCCACAGTGAACTTTGGATGAAGTCTCCAAATGAAGCCTACTGCTAATCAAATACTTCTCAAAGTAAAATGTATAGCTGTTTAGATTGAACAGAAGAATTGTGTTAGCCATTTTGTGCTAAGCTGATTGAAATAATCTTTGATGGGAAGTGTGTATAAATCACAGCAGCAGCCCAACTGTTATGCGCACCAAGAATCAAAATTATTCAGTTGCTTACCTCCCAAATGATTGGTCATAAACACTGGCTTAGTTGTAATGACATTGTTGCTCACAATGTGCCCAGAAAGCCAATTATGAGGAATATAAACCACATGACTATCAGCCCCCAGGAAACACAAATATTATTATTAAGGTTGGTTATAAACATTTAAGATCTGTAACACAATACACAGTTTGTGGCATCCAAGTTTGGATTCCATTAGCGCATTCAATTTCTTGGTTATTTAGATTTTGAAGATTAATGCTGAGTACACCATGGAATGGTTGTCACCTAAATAATAATCAGAGCTGCAACAGCAACTGACTTGTCCTAATGCTACCTCCTACACGATTAGTTATACATTTGAAAGTTATTCTTCCTTACAGCAGAGAAACAGCATGTCTTTTGACCTGCAATCTTAAGGAATTAATCAACTGACTAAATAGATTGAAGTTGGCAGTATGAATTATATTTTGGGTTTTAACTCTACAGGATTTAAGAACTCTGGGATGTCCATGCAAATGCTTATTCTTCTTTGAGAAGGAACCAACTTATTTCAGTTTCTACCTTTCAGCTGAAGCTGGTGAACCATTCAGGAGGGCAGCTGCGTGGGCAAAGCTAATTGCCAGCCTTCAACTGCATCCATTTATGAGAAGGCCTCTGGGTCCATATTGGCAACTTTAGAAAATAACGAAAGCTGGTGGGCTGCCCCTAGCTCCTTCCAAAAGCGAACTAAATAAATTGTGCTATGATATGCTATGATATGATGAAAAGCTAGGTAGTCAGTAGGAGAATTGAGAAGCAATCTGATGCATTTGTTTTTTTTTTCTTTTTAATAAATGATATTTTGTTGTTGGGCAAAACTCATTTTGTAAATAGTTAAGCTCACAGTTTGCTGAGAGGACAACATATTTGCAGAATCCCAACAGTGCTATGAGCGCCGAAAGTTCTCCTATCCCTGTAGCATAAAGAGGATGCCTGCAGAACATGGTGGTGGGTGGGTCAAGTCACAAAAACAAAGTTCAATAGGATGGAAGTTGTGCTCCTTTTGTATTTGTGTTGCAATGTTGCTTAGAGGTATGAAAGGAGGGTGACATTGTTTCGGGCATCGCATTGGCACACTTGTGGACACCTCTGGCTGTACCATACCTGTGTGAGATAGCTGCACAGAATAAGAACTATATGGATTTATGACTCAAGAGGCAATCTTCTCCCTTAACAACTTTAAATGGTGGTATGCAAACAAACAAGCAACAAACAAACAAAAAGCAACATCAACCTGTGCTCTATAAGATTAAATGTAGTCTCTGTTAGAACCCTGTTCAAACGATTGGGTGTGTTAATATATGATTAAGCCACAAATCATTATTATGTGTATATTGCTTTAAATGCATTGTGGATGATTACTATATAAGCAAGCAAGAGAGCATGCTCAATGTGGTTGATGGTTGATGGTTGGTGGTTGTGTTTGACGGTGTGTTCCGGATTGAAGACTCTCTGTGCTGCTTTACTGATGAGTAGATTACTTTATGGCTTTGTGGAATTGCTGTGAAGAGTGATAGTATAGAATTAAGTGATAGCTGTAATCTTTGTTTGTGAGTTAAAACAAAGATAGGCAGAAAGAAGAAACTTCGCATTGACTGAATAACTGTGTATGACTTGGACTTCCTATTTAACTTTGCTACTATTCAAGTAAAAACTATTTTGTACATACTAAAGATATTCTGTTTATTGACTGAATAGCATTCATATCAAACTGCAACACTATTACTACAACACATTTCGCTGTGTATGTGCTTAACAGCACAATATCTCCTTAACAGTCTCATCTCCAATTGATTTCCCATGGCTCTCTTAAAAGATGGAAACATCATTCCAAAGTCCAGAGGTTTTTTTTAATCATACTTTTATTATAGATTAACGTTTTAAAAGAAAAATAAAGTCAGCTATGTCAAATGCCCCAGAACTTTGGTTCTATTCAAGCCCCTCTAGTTTACAAATGTTTTCCCTTAAAGATGCATTGTTCAAAGCTTAAGCCATTAAAAGCCAAGTCAGCCTCAAAGCCTTGACATCTTTCTACAAGGAAAGCCTAGGTTCCCTTCCCATCAATGCAAAGAGGTTCAAGAAATGAATGCTTGCTCAATAGCCCTCATCCCCAAAATCAATATAAGAAAAATAACATGGATAATAATCATTACAGCACAAATGAAAGATAACAGGGGTTCCAAGTCATTTCCCGTTTGGCTGCCTGCCACCATTCTTGTGATGCCTAATCAGGAAAGATAATGGATTGCATTGGTTCAAATGTCACTCATCTGGTACTGTCGGTACCTCCACCCCCCCTACCAAAAAGCATCTGCGACTGTCATTTTTTCCTTTTACATTACAGTACCCTTATGTCACGTCATTTAAAAACACAAGAATTAGCAAATCAGGCAAAAGGAGGAATAGAAATATTTCCCTTTTGCTTAAGGTGACCAGATTTTTTTTAAGCGGGACACCATTGACGGGGGGTGGGTTTCTAGGGGAGCAAGATGGGAGGGGTCCGTCTCATCCTGCAGCTTTGTGCACCCCCCAAACACCCCCCCTTCATCGCAGCCGGGGTGGGTTCCTACTGGCGCAGGCTTACCTGTTCGTCGGCGTAGAGCCGATGGAACTGGCAGCGGTTGCTGCGCGGGGCTTCTCCCGCCCGCTTCCCGCCTGGCTGGACGCCGCCATTTGGGTCATTTTGTCCTCTGCGCATGCGCAGAGGACAAAATAACCCAAATGGCGGCATCCAGCCGGCGGGGGAAGCGGGCGGGAGAAGCCCCGCGCCGCAACCGCCGCCAGTTCCATCAGCTCTACGCCGAACGACTGGCCGGGCCGAACCGGCAGGAACTCATGGCACTTTGCATTACCCAAAAGAACAGATCTCCTTTGTTTATTTCATGGTTAAAAGGTGGAAATCCCTGAATAGAGATTTGCAGAAGCCCTAGAAATGATGGGATGTATCTCATTGAAGAGAAGAAATACAAAAGAAACGAACTAGCAAATTCAAATTAAAAAGTGGGACTTTTTTGAAACGACGCGGGACAAATTGCTAAAAAGCGGGTCTGTCCCGCCAAAAGCGGGACGTCTGGTCACCTTACTTTTGCTGCAGCACACAAGGAGATCTGAACACAAGAAACCCACAGATTATTAAAAGCAGTCAATTTTTCTTCACAATCCTTCAAAATTGCTTTCCAATCAGTTACCTCTTGCAAGCTTACAACAATCTTGCAAGATTCATTGGAATGAAGCAGGGGAAAAAGAACAACCAAAGGGCAACCAATGGATTTTTATGGGTAAAGAAAGACTTGAAGAGGCGATGCAAATGCAAGTCTATGAAACAGATTTTGTACCTTGCCTAGAATTCGCTTAGAATGCGTTGAATGTACATAGCACACTGCACTGTGATCTACTAGGGCAGCGTAGTTTGTGGTTCAACATCAAGCAACCCCAGAAAAGTGGATAAATAATTCAAATTAAGTTTATACTTGTCCACAGAGACAGTGGGATCTTTTTCCAATGTGTTCAAGCAGAACGTAAACCATTGTACTTTCATTTGGGTAGGGTAAAATAGGCCCAATGAAATCAATGACTCCTTTCAAATTCTAGGGATTAGTGAAACCACAGTTAAATTAACCAAGGGTATGTGCGCCATGTGAACTCAGCCAGGATCTTTGCACAATGCTTAGTAGGGAGAATCATAAAGTACACAAAACTGTTTTAAAAAATCCAGTTGGTTGCATTTTTCTTTTGGAGAGAAGTTGCTAAGCAAACCATTATTTCGTCTTCATACATATATTTATATTTTACATTTTAGGGTGGGTTTTTTTTTGAAACACATTCAGAATGAGAAGACAGGCCTATCAAAAGAATATTGCCTTCATTGGGATTTATGTTCAGTTTTTTAACAGTGCTCTAAATAGTGATGGCAGTTGTGAAATTCATACTTCCCCAAATGCATTCTTACAAATATACTATAGATTTCAACAGAAAAATACATGTCAAGTATTTATAATATCAGATGATTTTAAAAAAAATCACACTGAGAAAGAAAAATCGCTTGCACAGAAATTGTATAAATGCCATCTAAAATTATATCTATTAAGGAAAGTTTCTCCAAAAATGTGTCTGAAATTATGCAATTTTTTTTCTTTAAAATTGCAAATTAATGCAGATGTAAAAGAAAATGAATGTAATGTTTAAAAAAGACAAAATTAAGTGAAATTGAAATTCACCCATTCACACAGCCATCATTAACATGTTTTTTCCTTGCTTGGATGTTTGAACTAGATGAAGTTGTGTGGCAATGTTCATTTTCTTTGGATGTCTCGTGTCCAGGGATTATGAAGTGAACGTGGTGGTGCACTCACCAGAGTTAGTCAACTACTGCACCCTATAAAGCTTTGGTAGTCTCCCCTCAGACAATGATAAGCCACCATGTATTAGCCACATGTGAGCATGCAAAACCAACAGTGATGGGTAAATTCCTGAATCCATTCTGACACATCTTCAACATATATATTTTTTTGAAGATATGATTTGGTGATCAACAAAACTGTAGTAGAGCATGTATTACCATTCCTGAAACTTTTTTTTTGCATCTCTTAACTTCAAGAATAATGAGGTGATTGTATAATAACAGTAATAATAAATGCAAAGCTTTGACCATCCTATTGACAAACACAGTTAAGCCTTCCGTCCATTCTTCTTGCAAAATGCACTTCTTTTGAATGGAAAAAAAGAAGATGTTTTAGCTGCTGATTTTGGTAAGCATCTTGTTAATTGCTTGCTTCACATGAGTAGTGGAACTTCGCCTCCGAGTCTTGCCTTGAACCATTTTCCGGCGTCGCACTTCCCGGCAAAGCTCATAAAAAGCTTCCATAATGTTGCCTTCTCCTGTACACGCAGAGCATTCGTAAAAGGCGCAAGCTAGTTCCGTGGCCAGTTTCTCCCCTTCCTCGGTGCTGACCTGCCTGGAGTGATCCAAGTCTGCTTTGTTCCCCACTAGAATCAAAGTAACGTTCTTGGGTTTTTTGACTTCATCCAACAAGTTCTTTAGGGGAAGGACTTCTTCAAAGCTGCCTCTATCTGTGATGTCATACACCAGCACGAATCCTTCACCCCATCGTACGTGTCCTTCCTTCTGAATAACATCCTCCTATTTCAAAAAAAGTGACACAGAAAGAAGAAAGTTATTTTGCAGATCTACAGGAGACAAAAGTCGTATAGATTTTAGGGACCTCTGCACAGCAGTGCTTCTATGTGATGTTATATTTTGGGGAAATTCTCTAGGGCAGTGTTTCCCAACCTTGGCAACTTGAAGATGTCTGGACTTCAATTCCCAAAATTCCCCAGCCAGCGAATGCTGGCTGGGGAATTCTGGGAGTTGAAGTCCAGACATCTTCAAGTTGTCAAGGTTGGGAAACACTGCTCTAGGGTCTGGTATTAAATGCACATGGACACATAGCTGCACAAAGGGAGAAACATTAATAACCTTGTGTTTACTCCACATCCAAGAGAACATCACCAGAACTGAAATATTTTTGTTCCCAATTTTAGACCACTGTGTTATTCTAACATTCTGGCATTTTTAAAAAGATAATCGTTCTTCCCCTTTGAGCTTTGCATAGCCTGGCTACTGTGGTCACACTAAGTTACACTAATTGATGATTGTTCTAAGGAATGGCATCTATCCAAGTGAGAAATATTTGCACTGAGGATGAAAATAGCCATACATATCTGGCTGAAGAATCGTCTTTGAGATTTGAAAAACCTAGAATTATTTTTGAATTTAGCGCTTGCTTCTCTAGGGTTTTTCAGAAGCTGCTGAATTGCATGTTAAGATATTTAAATTTAGTAGCCGGAGCAGTGGGGTTGTGCAGTGAGCCAGAACACACAGTTGTGGTTGATTGGTTGAAGAGTGCGGGCTCCTGTGTGAGGCAACCTGCGCTGTGATTGGTTGCTATGGGTGTGAGGGGGAGTGCCCCTTTTTCCCACCCTTTTTCTTCTGTGTGCCCTGTGATTTACCGCATGATGCTCCTGATTGCCTATCTAGTTGGTTGTATATATTGATGAAAATATATTTATTTATATAAAACTACAAGTAGGTGTCAGCGTCTTTGACTTCATTTGGACACCTGCTGCGCAATTCTCTGACATTGCAACTTCCAGCTGCTCCAATTAACAGAGGTGTGCAAAATGTTTTGCTTTGTAACATTCTGACTTTGGAATAGCCGATTTAAAGGTTGGTCCATTTCCATTAAATTAAGAACAGTTATTCTGAGGTTAGAATGTGACATTCTGAAATTAACCAAATAACAGATTAACAGAGTTAGAAGGGACCCTGTAGGTCATCTAATCCAACTCCCTGCCCAAGCAGGAGACCCTACACCATTTCTGACAGATGGCAGTCCAGTCTCTTCTTGAAAGCCTCCCAAACTTCCAAAGGCCACTTCTGTTCCATTGGTTGATTGCTCTCACTGTCAGAAAAATTCTCCTTATTTCTAGGTTGAATCTCTCCTTGATCAGTTTCCATCCATTATTCCTTATCTGGCCTTCGGGTGCTTTGGAAAACAGGTTGATCCCCTCCTCTCTGTGACAGCCCCTCAAGTATTGGAACACTGCTATTGTGTCACCCCTGGTCTTTCTTTTCATTAAACTAGACCCGTAATGGCGAACCTATGGCACGGGTGCCACAAGTGGCACGCGGAGCCATATCAGTGGGCACGCGAGCTCAGGTCCGGCGCGCATGTGCACACCCGCCGGCTGATTTTCGGGCCTTCTGGGCCCACTGGGAGTCCGGAAACAGGCTGTTTCCAGCCTCCAGAGGGGGTGGGGAAGGCCGTTTTCGCCCTCCCCAGACTCCTAGAAGCCTGGAGAGAGCAAAAAATGGGCGTGCCATTGCATGCTGGGAGGGGGGGGTCATACGCGCATGCGCGGAGGTGCATGGAATTATGGGTGTGGGCACACACACACTTGATCCCACGCATCCCCCCCTTTTTTGGCACGCGAACCAAAAAAGGTTCGCCATCACTGAACTAGACACACCAAATTCCTGCTGCCGTTCTTCATATGTTTTAGCCTCCAGTCCCCTAATCATCTTCGTTGCTCTTCTCTGCACTCTTTCTATTATAATTTAGAACATTTTGACTGCAAAACATATTGTACATTTTGATTAGCCAGCAGTGTCAAGGGGAGAGCAATACTGGCGATTGTAGTTTGGCATTATCTGGAGGGCTACAGGTTCCATATGCTTTAGTTTTGCATATAAACAGATTTTGTAAAACACATCCAAGTTTTATTACTTCAGCTACAATGATATAAGCCACTACAACTGAAAGTTAAGATTCACAAAGCTGAATGCAACATTTTAAAAAAAATCACTATTGGTGGAAAAAGAATGTGCAGCAAATGTCATACCGTTTAAAAATAAATACCTTGATAAATATTTCAATCCCATTATTGGCATAAGCATGTGACATTTCAGTAAATTCAGTGTAACCTTCATTGAATTTTGCTTTTGTTTACAGATCAGAAGTTCCATTTTCACTCTGGCATTCAGCTGTTGCTAAGACAGATCTCTGGCATCTGGCCTGTCTTGCAAAATTATTATCTACTCAGAATTTTCCTACATTTAATTATGTGTGTGAAATGTGAAATGATGTGAAAATGAAACCATTTTTCAAATATTACTCTTCATCATCGTAAACACACGGAGGGAAAACACTACAGGGGCTGCTGACTTTGTCTTTCATGCTCTTCTGTTAGTGGTAAATGATAAAATATCAGTATCTCTTTGTTCCAGTTGGGAAATTCTACAAATGTTTGCCAATTCTTTCTTTTCCATAATTTTCCTAGTGAGTGGAGAGCTGTGCCACTAAGTTCCAATGACAGAGGCAGGATTTCTTTATCTATCTGATTAATGTCAGTGGAAAATTACATTTCTATAATGGATGACATTCCCTTAGAAATGACGTTATTTTCCTGTACTTTTTCATACAGGTCAGATTTCTATTTCCTCCCAATTGCTTATGAGCAAAATTGTTGGAGGGGCTGAAGGAAAGAGAGAAAAGGGAAGAGAGGGAGGGAGGGAGGGAGGGAGGGAGGGAGGAAGGAAGGAAGGAAGGAAGGAAGGAAGGAAGGAAGGAAGGAAGGAAGGAAGGACAGCTTTCCTTTGCTTTTCTCTAAACCAATTCCAATTTATATTTTTTTTTAAAATGTGATCTCCAGAACGAGGCACAATTCTAGTTCAAGAATAGCATTAACATTATATGCAAATTGAAAAATATTGTTTTGATCGGAAGACTTTAATTAACTCTATGCTCAGATGTACTCTGCATAAACCAGGGATGCAGTTTTATCTTTGTTTGTATTCCTGCTTTTTAAAATCCCCTCCTCATTTTATTTATTTATATGGGACCTCCCAAGTCAATCATATATAAATCAGTCCCCCTGGACTTGATGGGGCTTACTCTCAACTGCACCGAGACAGGATGGAATCTTTAGATTCTATGGAGTGAAACCAGCGGAGGGTTCCGGTTATTTTTGCTACCGGTGCGCATCGCACACAATTTCACTTCCGCGCATGCTTAGGACGACATTACAAGCCGAAACACAGCTGAGGAGCTTCTCAGCTGTGCTTCGGAGGAAGAATAAAGGTCGGTATTGAAACAAGGGCGGGTGGGAGGACTTTTTTCCGACAGCTCAGGATGCGGAGAAGCCGGAAAAAAGCACCTAAAATGACGTGTGCGTGGTTTTCGCTTTTATATATAGAGATTCCTTCCCAATTTGGTTGCCATCTGCAAATTTGATGAGTTCCCCTTCTATCCCCTCATCCAGATCATTTATGAAAATGTTGAAGACTACTGGCCCAGGACTGAACCTTGAGGTACCCACCTGCATGCTTCTTGACATTCTCTTGTTTTGCCTGGACTAATAAGCACGTAAACCAACAAAAATCAATTAAGATTTCTGCCGTTGTAAGAAACACTAAAACTACCAGGAATATGACGCTTCCTTTTCGCACTCTCTTACATTTGGCCTGCTATTTTTTTTTAAGTATTCTCCTTTGTCCCTTTAATAATATTTCTCTTGATATTCCACACGTAAATACTTGACAACTTTCCCCTAGTGTTAATTATAGTTTTCTGGCATTGGCATTTTGCTACAGGGATCAGCAGAGTTCTTACCTGCCCAGCTGTATCTAGTATTTCCATGGAAACAACTTCATCATCAATGGTGGCTTGATGACGATAAGTGGACTCTTAAAAAAGGAATGAGAAATACTACATTAAAAGGACACAATCAGAAAGTATGGTGCATTTCTTTATTCCCTGCTCATTAGACCTCTCCACTACTTTTTGTTCTAAGAAATGTGTTATTACTTCAACCCATTTGGTCTGTTTCGTTAGCAGGGGGGCAAACAAAGTAAATGCTATTGACATTTTGCTGCTATTTTGCTATTCAGTTTCAACAGTATGCGCTGGAATTGGAGACCAAAAATGGAAGCAAAGGGTAGATGGTCTATTGGCTTCAGGTTGCTGACTTTGGCATATAAATAAGCCTAAGAGATGGCAACAATTGCCATGGCCACAAATAAGTTCAACTGCATATTGTTCTGGTCTATGGTTTGTCCAAAGGGCAGGGCAGAGTGACAAGTTCCATTTAGTGCTATGAGATTGATATATATAGTATTAGGAAGTTGATAATGATATTATAAAATCCATGTGAATCGGAGCTAAAATTAACTCAGCTTTCAAAATTCATCACATAATTTATTTTGACTAATTACAACAGTCACAACAGATATTGGTATCTGTATTTGATGCTCAGTATTTTAATAGTTGATGGCCAATATGCAATAAGATTTGGTATTTGACCGATCATGAGGTCTGGATGTAAAATTTAATCATGCCCAAAATTCTCATGTCGCATTTTAGATTTTATTTTTTTTTCTTTATTTCAATCTTAGTCAAATCAAGGTCCCACTCTTTTGTTCATGTGCAAAAATGTGAAAAGTCATTGGCTTTTCTAAGATACTTTCTACTTGCATTTGTTATTCATCCTGAAACCTGTACCTTGAAACAGAAAATGGCTGTACTTAGAAATTATTTTGGTTGCCCTGTGACATCTTGTGGTTGAATATCCAGACTGAAACTGGGATTCAAGGCTTTTCTTGACAATATGCAAAAGATCTTAGCATGAGGCTAAAATATATTTGTCATTAAGATTAGCCAGGTGGGATAAGACCTTTTCATACCCTGGATTATAAAGTGACACACCCTGGGGTTATAAATCCAGGAGTTTCTATTGTGTCAACTTTAGCTAGTAAGATTTTCTAGAGAATCCTGAGTTAAGCAGAATGCTGGACTAGATGATGTCAGTCCCTTCCAACTCAGATCCTACAATTAATCAGAAAGAGGGATGCATGAAAAATTTGGTATGCCGGATCATTTATAAGTATGAATATAATGATCTTGAACTTGATCTTGAACTTCTCAAGTGCAGAGAAGACTCCAGAACATAAATGCATGCTGAAATAAACACCCTAAAATGTGGCTTATAACTTGAAAATATGTGCAAAAAGGTCTCTGTTAAGGAAAAATAGATACCAAAACTATCGTCTGAAAAACCCAAATAGTATTTCTTTACGGAAAAATTGATTGTCAAAAATATGCAAAGAAGGAAAAGTTCATTAGAACACTTACCTTTGAAGAAATGTGGACAAATATATAAAAATGTGCACAAATATTGTTACGAGCCTTTGATTTTTTAAAAATTGGGTCCATGCAAGCAACTAAACCCAACTTTGAGCTGATTCAATCAGAATCTTGGCTATGATAAGAAGTGACAGCTTGTCCTTAGCTTCATGGAACAGTTCTTTTTTACACTGACAGTGTTTATATTTTTGCCCTTTGAGTCAGTGTTGACTCCCAGGAACTGCTTAGATTAGTCTCTGCAATCTTTTTGGCAAGATTTTCAGAAATCTTGGTTTGCCACTGCCTTCTTCCCAGGGATGAGACAGAGGGACTGGCCCAAGGTCAACCAATGGAAAATAATTCATGTAGCTCACGGTACAGTAAATGTGGTACCTTGCTCAATGGTAGTAACTGTGAGAGGGATCTTGGAGTCCCAGTGGACAACCATTTAAATATGAGCCAGCAGTGTGCAGCAGCTGCCATAAAAGCCAACACAGTTCTAGGCTGCATTAACAGAGGGATAGAATCAAGATCACGTGAAGTGTTAATACCACTTTACAATGCTTTGGTAAGGCCACATTTGGAATACTGCATTCAGTTTTGGTCACCACGATGTAAAAAGGATGTCGAGACTCTAGAAAGAGTGCAGAGAAGAGCAACAAAGATGATTAGGGGACTGGAGGCTAAAACATATAAAGAACGGTTGCAGGAACTGGGTATGTCTAGTTTAATGAAAAGAAGGACTAGGGGAGACATGATAGTAATGTTCCAATATCTCAGGGGTTGCCACAAAGAAGTGGGAGTCAAACTATTCTCCAAAGCACCTGAGGGTAGGACAAGAAGCAATGGGTGGAAACTAATCAAGGAGAGAAACAACTTAGAACTAAGGAGAAATTTCCTGACAGAACAATTGATCAGTGGAATAGCTTTCCTCCAGAAGTTGTGACTGCGCCAACACTGGAAATTTTAAAGAAGATGTTGGATAACCATTTGTCTGAAGTGGTGTAGGGTTTCCTGCCTAAGCAGGGGGTTGGAGTAGAAGACCTCCAAGGTCCCTTCCAACTCTGTTATTCTATTCTATTCTATTCTATTCTATTCTATTCTATTCTATTCTATTCTATTCTATTCTATTCTATTCTATTCCATTCCATTCCATTCCATTCCATTCCATTCCATTCCATTCCATTCTAAGGTTGAACTGTGGAGTCCTTGGTGTTCTTTGATGTTGGCTGGGACAATGTAACATCTTCAATGCTAGAGGGGACAGGAGTTTGCTCTCCTAGTCCCCCCCCCAAGCTGGTTTTGTAACTCATGGTGTCCCAATTTCTAGCTTTGTGCTATACAAATGGATTTTCAAGTTCAAATCCACAATAATCTATGAAACTTGTCACCAAATGACTTTAGGCTTTGTTTCTATCTCTCAGTCTAACTGTCAGCCCAGGCGGTTTTAGAACAGGGTTTCCCAATGTGTGGTCCACACACCTTTGGTGATTCCTAAAGGTATTATATATGAATTCTGGTGCAGATGCCAAAATGCAAAGTTAAATGAAAATAGCAATATAGCAATAGCACTTAGACTTATATACCGCTTCATAGTGCTTACAGCCCTCTCTAAGCGGTTTACAGAGTTCAGCATATTGCCCCCAACAATCTGGGTCCTCATTTTACCCACCTCAGAAGGATGGAAGGCTGAGTCAACCTTGAGCCGGTGAGTTTTGAACAGCTGAACTGCTGAACTAGCAGTCACTGAAATAGGTTGCAGTGCTGCTTTTAACCACTGCGTCACCTCGGCTCCATGAAAATGACCCCAAATTGAGGTGATCAGTTCATCTTACACCATTTCTCATGGGATTTGTTGGAAAAACCATGCAATTCAGCAGTCTTGCAACATTTTAACCTAGCATTTTTTAAAATTCATTTTTATTTAATTTGGGGATCTTGTAATAATCAATAGCTGGGGATGTTTCATGTACCAAAGCTTTTGTAATGCTACAGAGATCTGCATAAAGGGAAAAAAAATGGGGACTGTTATTTTAGAGTAAATGGAAAGAAAAAAAAATGCATTCCAATTTGTGTCCCTGTAAAGATGGAAAGGATATAATTGTAATTTATTATAAATTAGCAGAAGGTAATGCAATACATGTGACTTTTTCCCTGGCATTAGTTTGGACCTTCTGCCACTGTCATTATTCAAATGACAGACTTGCATTTGATTATGCTTTGGTCTTGTTCCCTGACTGGCTTAAGGGCCAACTTTCTGTATGTTAAAGCCTGCACTTCAAATATTTAGACCCATATCTTAGATATTTGTTTGGTGTCCATTTAAAAGCAGCAACAACACTGCAGGATGGAGAATTCTGCATCATACAGCATCACGCCTCTCTCTTTCCCACTGACCTTATTAATTTACTCTAAATTGACAGTTGCACCGCATTGACATAAAACAAAAACAAGAGAGAAAAAAATTAAAAGGAGACTGGGGAAAAGAAAACAAATAAATCTCCACTGCCCTGCTGTGAATTGTCTGGTTAATGAATTTGTTGCGGAATAAATAACATATAAACAACAGTGGGGTTTTCTGTGACTCTCCTCCAAGTTATTCCGTGCTAATAGGAAAAATACCTAGAGCTGGTGTAAGTTGTGAAGTAGCAACTGGGTGGGCAATGAGGTGCAATATCGTGAAAAAACAAAGCAAAACCTGCAGTATCTTTAAAGTTGATTTAAAAAAAATGGCAGTCATGGTTGTACCAGGGGCGGGTTCCTAATTTTTTTACTACGACTCTGTGGGCGTGGCTTATTTTGTGGGTGTGGCTTGCCAGCCATGTGACCGGGTGGGCGTGGGCCTCGGGAGCTTAGCAGCGGCCGGAGAAGCGGGGGGGGGCATTGCTCACCCGCAACGCAGCCCCCCGCAGCGGGAGCAGCAAGACCGTGGCAGCGGTTCTTCTAGGAGGCGCCATCCGGCCCGAATGCTTCTCCCCATTTGATGATCCTAGGCTCCTGCCGCCCGTTCCCCCTCCCCTCAGCAGCTCGCGAAGCCTTGAACGTGCGAAAATGCCTGGGATCATCACCGCGCGTTCGTGGCTTCTCGGACTGCTGAAGGGAGGGGAACTGAGATAGATCCTGCTGCCCGTTCTTTCAGCATCTCATGCGCTCCCTCAGCCATCCTCCCCGGCTTGGACTCACTGTGGGGTAGGAAGGAAGTGCATGCGCAGTGCACGAAGCTCGGCTTCTGGGCATGCGCAGAAGAAAATTTAAAAAAAAAATTTTTTTTAAGGGCGGTGCCCAGGCACCGGCAACCAACCGCACTGGTACTGTGATGTCACCAGCGGGCTGCTACCGGTGCTATAGAGTGGATCGCACTGGTAGGAACCCACCACTGGGTTGTATCATCTAAACTCCAGCTATGTGATCTACAAAAAAGAAGGTGGAGCTTCAATTGTACTATTTTATCTGCTATCTTGAGCTCTTGATCCGATCCTACGCACATTTCTATCTGTTTTATCCTCCCACAAATGCAGAGACCCTCTCCAGTGAAATTCAGAATCCACCTGTAATCAACATTTGGCAAGTTCTAAGGCTTTTTAGTCCTTCAAACACAGTAGTGCTAAGGCCCAGAGCTGAAGATGGATGCAGAAAAATCTTATCTTTCATTTCAGCAAGCAGATTTTTGTCTGTCTTGGCTGAATGGGAATGCTTGAAATGTGGTGTAATGGTACATAGGAATGACTTTGGGAGGCAGAAGGAAGAGTGGCCGGCATAGAGTGGCCGGCTACGGAATTCTGGGAATTAAAGTCAGCAAGTCTTAAAAGTTGCCAAGTTTGAAGAACTCTGGACTAGACCATGGTCAGACACGTGGCAGCTGAGTCTGCAGAAGGGATGGGGGCATGGCAAACATGTCAGAAGGGAAATGTCTATGGAGATTCTCAGTCATCCAGGTCATGGTTGTCCCAAAAGTGCTTTTTTTTTTCTTCAAGAGGCAATTGGACTTTCTTGTTTTTCTTTGAAGACGTTTCGCTTCTCATCCAAGAATCTTCTTCAGCTCTGTCTGGGTGGTGGGGAATGGAAGGATTTATACTCCTTGCAGACAGCTGGTCATTTGCATTCTTTTAGAGAGTCATTGAGGCCATCTGAAGGTTTATCTGTGTCCTCAGGGTCACTTGAGTAGTGCAAATAGGTGTGGAGCCTTCTTGGAACTGCTGAAAGAACTATGTTGTAGACTGGAGATAGATGGTGCCATATCCCTCCCCCTCTATTGAGAGAGTTCAGTTTTGATATATTGGCCTCATTGACCCCTCTTTCAAACCAGCGGTCCTCTCTGTCCGAAATGTGGACTTTGCTGTCTTCAAAAGAGTGGCCTTTGTCCTTTAAATGCAGATGGACTACTGAATCTTGTCCTGATGGGTTTGTTCTCCTAAATTGTGGCATGAGTTTATGAAGTGGCTGTTTTGTTTCCCCAATGTATAGATCTGCACATGTCTCACTCTATTGTTCTGCATATACCACGTTGCTCAGTTTGTCCAGTTTGCCTCTTGAAGAAAAAAAAAAGCACCTTTGGGACATGTCAGAAGGGACTCTCCCTAGTTGCTTGGACTGCACTGTAAAAGAAATGAGGGAGAGGTGTACTTTCAGACTTGCAAGATTCTCTTAATGTAACCTTACAATAAAGATAAGAGCTAGTACTCCTGAGTGAGCTTCTTGTTCGGACTACCTCACAAGGCTGACATTGAGCAAGAAGTATTGAAATCTAGGAAACCAAAGAAGAGATAAATATAGATTTTAAGGGTCAGAATTTAAATGTCTTGGCAAATGCTTCCATCTTTACTAAGGGAAACATAATACCCCCCCCAAAAAGGGGGGGGGAATGAATGACTGCTTTGTATATATTCTTTTCATGGCAGATTTTGTTTGCCTGGTTGAAAACATGGACTATGAATATGAGTATCCATCATCAAAATTATAGAGAAAATGGGTTTTTGTAAGCTACATACATGACAACTTTTAATTTTTTTAATGTAATATTTATTTATTTATTTATTTATTTATTTATTTATTTATTTGTTTGTTTGTTTGTTTGTCAAGTACATGTTGGTAATATACATAGATAAAACATTATTTATATACATAAGATGGGTACTGATAAGCGGGAACATTAGGACAGGGACGGTAGGCACACTGGTGCACTAATGCACACCCCTTACTGACCTCTTAGGAATCGGGTGAGGTCAACAGTAGACAGTCTAAGGGTAAAGTTTTGGGGGTTTGGTGACGAAACCACAGAGTCAGGTAGTGAATTCCAGGCATTTACCACTCTGTTGCTAAAATCATATTTTCTACAGTCAAGTTTGGAGCGGTTCACTTTGAGTTTGTATCTGTTATGTGCTCGTGTATTGTTGTGGTTGAAGCTGAAGTAGTCGTTGACAGGAAGGATGTTGTAGCAGATAATTTTATGAGCTAGGCTTAGGTCGTGCCGAAGGCGACGTAGTTCTAAGCTTTCTAAGCCCAGGATTTCAAGTCTGGTTGCGTAAGGTATTCTGTTGCAAGTAGAGGAGTGGAGGACTCTTCTTGTAAAGTATCTCTGGACACTTTCTAATGTATTTATGTCCGATATGCGGTGTGGGTTCCAGACAGATGAGCTGTATTCAAGGATTGGTCTGACGAATGTTTTGTATGCTCTGGTTAGTAGTGTGATATTACCGGAGAAGAAGCTACGCAAGATAATTGCAAAAGGTCAACTAACATTTTGGGCTGCATCAGCAGAAGTATCATTTCTAAATCAAAGGAAGTCATAGTTTCACTTTCTCTGCATCAGAGGTGGGTTCCTACCGGTTCTAACCGGTTCTTTAGAACCATTAGTGACTCGGTGATGACGTCATGGAGCCGGTTCTGTCGGTGTCTCCGTGGGCGTCACCATCTTGGATTTTGCTTCTGCGCAGAAGCTACTTTTTTATTGCTGCGGGTGCGCATGGTGCGACCCTGAGTGAACCGACAGCAAAAGGATCCAGAACCCACCCCTGCTCTGCATGAATCAGATCCTACTTCAAGGATTGTGTCTAGTTTTGGGTATCACTCTTTAAGAAGCATTTGAACAAATGAGAAGATAATAAATGTCAGTCTGGCCATAGAGTTGAGCAACTCAAGCTACTCAACTCCAGCAGAGAGGCTGCTCTACAGAGGCCCCAACCATCTCCTCCCTTCACAAACTAGGTTTCACATTCTGCTACCTGTGTATCAGTGTCTTTGAAAGCCACAAGAATCTCCTGGATGACTACAGCTATTAGCCACTCCACAATTTGTAATACTTGCAGTTATAAAAGTCAAGGGGACATTTCAAGCTGACATTTAAGAAAACAACACATATATATACACACACTGTACATATCATTGCCAAAAAAGAGCTCTTGTTAGCTTAAACATTGGCTCATTTCTAGTGACTCTGGCAGCCTTTCACAAATCAGTTAAATTATACTTAGTTTGTGGATGTCAGTGCCATATGCTTGGAGTCTAAAAGAATTGCCAGAAAAAAAGTATGATATGTAATTAATTAGAATAGAATAGAATAGAATTCTTTATTGGCCAAGTGTGATTGGACACACAAGGAATTTGTCTTTGGTGCATATGTATGAGACAAATTGTGACTAGAATCGATTACTCTAAGCCACTATTCATTTTCAAGCAGACCACAATTTCAAGAGCCAATTCATCTGGGTTTTAGAGAAACTTGGAGAATCTGAATCATCAATAAGGGGGGAATATAAGTATTTTTTTAAAAATCTAGATTGTTCCCTGCCCCTTAGGGATGAATTTATTCTGTATCATACTCCAAATTTAACTATAATTGACTTGTTGGGGTTACATCAGTTCAAAGTTGCATTGGCTACTAGTTTATCAGCAGGGAAGAATACTTTAATAGCATGTGGCTTGGCTATCTCCAGAAAAATTGGGGTGGTTTTCATTACAGTGTCAGCTTATGGCATTGTTAGTAGGATGAGTTTTAGATTGGATGTTGCACTCTGCTCTTAAAATACTGAGCAAAATCATATGCCAAGCCAACCTTGGGTCAACAAAAATTCAGTTCTTCCACATTTATACTATACTAGCTGATACCTGTGCTTCGTTACGAAACTATGTGATGGGGCTTGATAAATTGACACTTAAAGCTTGAAAATTAATGAGTAGTTAAAAAAGGGACTGCATTATTTCGTTAGAGATGGTAAGCTAAGTTTCTGTTACAGATGAAGACATTATTTGCATAGCATAGACTTTCAATTCGTTCCTCAGATGAATTGCTCAGGACCTCCCTGTAAACAACTTTCCTGGTTTTGCTCTCTGGCTGGAGGATGACCAAGCTGTCAGGTGAACTGACTCTGGAGCATGCCACATAAAACTGGCCATGGGAGAAACAGGCAGCTTCCCTTACTTGTGTTTTCCTAATCACATCTGTAAATCTTTTCTTGCATTTCTTGCCTCTTTTCCCTTTAACTGGTGTTACAGTAGAAGGAACAGATTCGTTTGAACTCAAGAGGAAAATAAGGGGTGGGGGAAATCTGTTTCTGCCTACCAGCATCCATTGGTATTCATCTGGCTAGCGTCCTGTTAGTGTGTGAGAGAGTTGAGGGGTGTTTGGAAACTCAAACAGTATTTGCTGTGTGAGCAAGAAGGAGACAGGAAGGAGTCTGTGCATGGCTTAGCTCAACTGTTCTGTAGTAAAGCTGCTTGCTGCTGTGAAAGCAAAACTGAAACTGAAACTCCTCTGCTTGTGTTTTGCATTTGGATCAGATTTCTTTTCAGGTTGGGAGGGGGGAGTAGAACTCCTTAGCATCAGAGCTTGTTAATAATAATATAAGAAATACTCATGCTCCAATGGTCATTTTGAAAAATCCTTTCTTAGTGAGCATCTAGAAGCCAAGAGGAACATACGTGGCAAATTTCAAGTTTGTAGGCTTTACGATTCTGGAGATTTCGTGATTAATGTGTGAGTGATTTTCACTTATATATATATATAGATATGTGTGGTGTGGCAGTTGCACCCATTCCTGGTTCATGTTCACTCACAGTGAACTCATGCCCTGGTGATCTCAAGAATGGACTACTGGGACACACTTTATATGTGGCTTCCCTTGAAGAACATTTAGAAGCTTTCACTGGTGCAAAGTGCAGCAGTACAAGTAGTTATGAGTATATCTAGAACAATACATGTTAAATCTCTGCTTTGCAACTGTATTTGTTGCCGTTTTGGTTCTGGGTTCTTTAAGGTCCTGTTTTTGACTTTTAAAGCTTCACATGGCAAGGGGCACCTCTCCACAATTACATCTACCCATCCCATCAGGTCTGGCAGGAGGGGAATATTATGGGTCTCTTCTGCTAAAGAATTCTATCTTATGGAACTTAAGAGGGAAACCTTTTTTTGTCACAGCACCCACCCTTTGGAACAGGTTAGATTGGCCCCAACCCAATTGGCCTTCAGGGAATCCTTAAAAGATAGTTTTTCAAGCAGGCCTGGGGATCCCATGGAAGTAGGAAGCCCATGAAATAACTACCCTGTTTCCCCAAAATAAGACATCCCCTGATAATAAGCCCAATCGGGCTTTTGAGTGCATGGCAATAAGGCCAAACGCTTATTTCAGGGTTCAAAAAAATATAAGACAGTGTTCTGTCCCCATGGGTATGCCCCCAAAATAAGATGCACAAGAAGGAATTGGAAATAATATTGTTTTACTGCAAATAAATTCTTAGCCAGAGTTGAGATTGTTGAAAAGAATATCATTCATTCACAAAGTCTTTCCAGTATTTGGCTAGAGCCTGAAAGAGCAATTAAGGCGTCTTATCTCACCTCGTGGAGGTTTTGGCGGAAATCCAAGCTCTCATTAATCACAGGCAAAATGTTAACTGTTAATAATCCGAGATGCAGATACAAGAACCAAAATGCTGAAACCACAGAATGGGGATGTTCTCTGCAACGAAGCCCCCCCTCGTGACAGACCCTTAAATACCCTCAGGGTGTGGTCAAGCCCTGCATTACTACTCACGAGGAAGCCTCCTCCTGATTAGCCACTCATGTCTCTTTGAGAACCTGCGTGCTCTGGCATCCAGAAGAGCCTCCTCCTCTTCTCCTGAGTCACTAATCTCAGGAGATGCATCAGGTTCTAATTGTTCGCCAGCCTCTGACCCCACGTCCTCTTCACTCTCCGTCTCTGGTGCCAGGAACACCGGTCTTCTGTACTGCACCCTCACTACCTCCGAATCCTCGGGATCGGCTGCTAATTGCCCTGGACTCAACCTGGCCACAACAGACAGGGTCTTATTTTTGGGGAAACACAGTAATTCATTGTCCCACAGCCTTATTCGTTTTTGTGTTTGTTTCCGATTGTTGTTTTAGCTTTGTTTTTAACTGTTTCATTGTATGCTGCCCAGAGACAGACAGCTTGTGAAATAGGCAGGTACATAATTTTAATCAAATAAATAAATATAGTAGGAATTAGCCTTATGTTCACATATTGGTTGTCTCATTTACCCTGTGCTTCTTCTAGTCATGAGGAAGGTGATTTGCATCTAAGCGCAGTCCTTGATTTGCAATTTTACTTTTGAATTTGATGACCAGCAGTGAAACTTGCAAAAATGACAGACAAAGGTATTCCACTGTAGACATTTCAAAGGATTTTTGAAGAAAGGGGAAAGAAGCTCACAGCTACAGGAACAGTAACCGTATCTGCTTATTTTCTTCTTCTTCCTGGAACCATATCTGCTAATATGAATGCACCAGGGGCGGGTTCCTAATTTTTTTACTACCACTCTGTGGGCGTGGCTTATTTTGTGGGTGTGGCTTGGCAGCCATGTGAGTGGGTGGGTGTGGGCCTCGGGAGCTTGGCAGCGGCCGGAGAAGTAGGGGGGGTATTGCCCACCCGCAACGCAGCCCCCCGCAGCGGGAGCAGCAAGACCGCAGCAGCGGTTCTTCTAGGAGGCTCCATCCAGCCTGAATGCTTCTCCCCATTCGATGATCCTAGGCTCCTGCCACCCGTTCCCCCTCCCCTCAGCAGCTCGAGAAGCCTTGAACATGCAAAAATGCCTGGGATCATCACTGCGCGTTCGTGGCTTCTCGGACTGCTGAAAGGAAGGGAATGGAGATAGCTCCTGCCACCCGTTCTTTCAGCGTCTCACGGACTCCCTCAGCCATCCTCCCCTGCTTGGACTCGCTGTGAGGTAGGAAGGCAGCGCATGTGCAGTGCCGGAAGCTCGGCTTCTGGGCATGCGCAGAAGAAAATTTTTTTAAAAATGTAAAACAATTTTTTAAAAAAAATGGCAGCACCCAGGCACCGGCAACCGACCGCACTGGTACTGTGACGTCACCAGTGGGCCGCTACTGGTGCTATAGAGTGGACCGCACCTGTAGGAACCCACCACTGGAATACACTATTTAAAAGAGATCTTAAAGAAAAAATACGTAAGAGGCAAAGAAGAATAATCTGAATACTAGAAAATAAAATAGAAGTTGTGAGCTATAACACAGAGATGAAAACTAAAGTGGGAGTGCAAATGATAATCCAAGAGATGAAAAATGACCTGGATAATGATCCATTACTAGATTTACAAAAGACAGAGCTGTTAAAGCTGGGAAGAAATTCCCAAGAAAATTTGGATGGAGATCAGATCTTATGACAGCATCTTAATGAAGCAAAGATTAAGAATGATGGGAAGAAAGGAAATGAGTATGAAGTTGACCTGCTTGATCAGGGTAAAAACAAGAAATACATTTATAATGTTCTGAGAACCTTTTATGGACTGTTTGCTAATCCTGGACAGAAACATTAATAATTGGGGAAGAGTTGATGGATAAGTCTTGAGATATGAGAAGAAGTAATTTATGTAATGTCATATCAAAGTAGAGAGACTGATACTAAATTTGCTTGCCCTTTTTAAATAAAGAAAATCAGAAGTCACTTCTTTAACCATTCTTTTTTTTCTGTATGCATATTTCCTTTCCTTTCTTTCTATTCTTTTGTTTAATTATTTTTACTATTGTTAAAACCTTTAATAAAAAGTAATTTAAAAAAGATGCAATCAATGCTTTCCCTACCCCAAAAAATTAAAGATGATTTCAGGGGGCATTTCACTCACCCCTGTCCAAAACAATTATTTTGTACCAAACATATTTTATACAGTACTCTAATTTTTAAATAATATTGAAGAGATTGCATTAGAGTCAAGAGTGATAGTCGTGCAGTCCAAAGACTGTCTCAAAATGTTTAAAATCTCTGAATTTTAGGGTAGTTGTCTTTTCATGAAATTGCTTGGTTATTTCGCTTTGTTATGTTAACCATATAATTATGGATAATGAAGTCTGCTCACATTATACTTAATTTTTGCAATTTGACTGCCAAAATGAAAACACAGTGCCAGCATAAAAATCAGGCTATTGGTTCATATTACTGTTTGTTCAGTTTGTTGGTACCTCTCTAGGATTTTGGGTAAGTGTCTTTTCCCCAATTACTAGGGGCTTCTTGAATGGAAATATGCTGGAGATTGAACCTACATGCTAGGGTCTATGACAATTCACCATGGCCATTCACCATGGCCAACTCACCACAGTCAATTCACCATGGCCAATTCATCACAGTCAACTCACTGTGGCCAACTTGCCACAGCCAACTTACCACGGCTAAGTTGCTGCAGGACAAGAGTTACACTAATATCAAAGAAATAGTGGAATAGAATAATTAAAGAAAGGATGCAAACAGAGGGACAGAATGAAATGTGAATAGCAAAAATTAAAATAATTTTTATTTATTTTAAATAATTACTGTATTTTTCAGAGTATAAGATGCTCCAGAGTATAAGACACACATTAGTTTTTGGGGAGGAAAAGAAGAAAAAAAACTCTGCCTCTGCCTACCAGCATCCATCAGTATTCATCTGGCTAGTATCCTTGCAGCAAACAGCAAACAGCCTGGTCAGCTTCAGCACTTTATCGCAGCCTGATTCAGCACGAGCATCTGATTGGCGGTTGGATCAACCTCCTGGGGATTGCCAAAGCCCATTGGCGCTTCCACGCATTGCATTTTCGGCCTCTGCATGCCCCATTTTCAGCCCATTCCAGGCGGCGGGGTTAGGATTAGGGTTAAACCGGCCGAAAATACGACACATAGAGGCCAAAAACGCAACGCATGGAGGCCAAAAACGAAACTCGCAGAGGCCGAAAATGCAACGCAAGATCAGCGGCGATGTGCTGTGGTGAGCCCCACCGCCTGGAACGGGGTGGAAACGCGATGCGCAGAGGCAAAAAACGGCCGAAGGGTGGGGGCCGGCGGGTGGGCAACATTAGCTGTATAAGACTCACAGGCATTTCCACCCACTTTTAGTGGGGGGAAAGTGCGTTTTATATTCCGAAAAATACGGTAAATAGAATTGTTAAATTGTCCTGCAGAGAGTTGTTCAGTGGTGAGTTGGCCATGGCAAGTTGTCCTGCAATGAGTTGGCCGTGATGAGTTGGCTGCGACGAGTCAGCCGTGATGAGTTGTCCCATTCCCTACATGCTACATGCAAAAGTTATATTTCAAGATTGTTCCAATGAAGAAGCATATATGCCTGTGATGGTATATTATTTTTATTTATTTAAGAAAATTTATATGGCCATCCAACTTAACTCTCAGTGACTCTGGGCAGCTTAACAAAGATAGTAATAGTAATAGTTACAGAGTTGGAAGGGACCTTGGAAGTCTTCTAGTCCAACCCCCTGCTTAGGCAGGAAACTCAACACTACTTCAGACAAATGGTTGTCCAACATCTTCTTAAAAACTTCCAGTGTTGGAGCATTCAGAACTTCTGGAGGCAAGCTGTTCCACGGATTAATTGTTCCAACTGTCAGGAAATTTCTCCTTAGTTCTAAGTTAGTTCTCTCCTTGTTTAGTTTCCACCCATTGCTTCTTGTCCTGCCCTCAGGTACTTTGGGGAATAGTTTGACTCCCTCTTCTTTGTGGCAACCCCTGAGATATTGGAACACTGCTATCATGTCTCCGCTGGTCCTTTTTTTCATTAAACTAGACATACCCAGTTCCTGCAACCGTTCTTCATATGTTTTAGCCTCCAGTCCCCTAATCATCTTTGTTGCTCTTCTCTGCACGCTTTCTAGTAATAGCAGTATAAGACACAACAGAAAGAAAAAACTCACCAAGAGTGGGGTCATACTCCCATATGAACCGTTTGGTCAGAAAACGTACAACGAGAGCTATAGGAAAGAAAAATATATCTGGTGAGTTTGTGACACATAATAGCTTAAAGGAGTTCAGTTAAAATAAATTCTCAGTTCAGCTTATTTCTCCAATGTGATAGCCACTTAATATATCGAACTGGAACACAAAGATGATTCAGGCTGTTAAAGTTCAACAGATTAGGGAAATAAACAGGTCTTTATTTTATGGATAGAGGCAGATTTTTTTAAAAAACACAATTTGTAAATCTACCCTTTAATGAACCATAGAAGATAGAATAGAATACACAGTCAAATTTATACTTTTAGAATTTGTTTTGAATGGTTTCCATGCTAAACTAAGCATATGACAAATGTGCTTTGAGTCTATTCTCACATTCATTGCAGTTTCAATTACGTTTTGCAAAAATTTCAACTATGGGCATGTTCTGGATTAGAGATTTGACAACTGATGCTTTTGAATTTTGCAAACAACACTTAAAAGCAACAGAAACCATAATTGGTTCTGTAAAACTTAATTTAGGGAAAATATAAATTAAATTTAAAGAACGAAAATTCAAAACCATGTAAAGAAATTCATAGCAGTTAATTGGGTTATTTTCCCCCCATAATACAGCCTCACATTTTATTTCATCGCTATATCATATCCCAGATTTCCTCAGGACAACATATACTATTTTTTCCCCATTTTCTCCCGACAACAGACAAAATTGACTTAAATCTTTACTGACGGGGATTTAACACTTGGTGTATTTAATTTGTCTAAAAAAAAAAAGAAATGAAAACATATCATGGCTCTCAGCTTTTAGCAGCATCAAAGAAAGAACCGATAAACTCTAATAAGAATGTTTGTTCACGCGTTATGATCTGTTCATCCATCAGCAGTAGGAGATGCAAAATCTTGTTAAGAACATTTTAGTTGAATGAATCATTCTCTCTCAAAGAGTTCAAGTAAACACTCTTAATATTAGACCCCATATTCACTTCAAACCTTCTGCAGCTTCCAGAGCTGTAAATCTGTCTCCACAAAGCTTGAAGATACAATGAAGGAAGATTTAAAAAAAATCAGGATCTGAGTATTTTCTTAAGATGATATATGGAATATATGTCTAAAGACATTGTACAAACCAGCTGCAAATTGCTTGTTAGATTTTCTTCTTGTGCTGCCCTTTGGCTTTTCAAGTTTTGATGGAGATCTATCAATCCTACTCACTAGTTCATAATTAAACAATCCCAGAGTTTCTTTTGCCAAAAACGGGGGTTTATGTCTGTAGGATAACAGGTGTTATCTCTGATTACAGGTAGTCCTCAACTTGCAACCATTCATTTAGCGAACATTTGATGTTACAGCAACAACCGGAAAAAGTGATTTATGACCATTTTTCACATTTATGGTCATTGTAGCATCCCCATGTGATCAAGATTCGGATAGTTGGCAACTGGCACGTATTTATGATATCTTTTAAATAGTGCATTCATATGCAGCATCCTGGGGTCATGTAAGGAATGGGACAACTTGTACAGTCAACTTGCCACGGCCAATTTCCCATGGTCAACTGTAGGGTTTCCTGCCTAAGCAGGTGGTTGGACTAGAAGACCTTCAAGGTCCCTTCCAACTCTGTTATTCTATTCTATTCTATTCTATTCTATTCTATTCTATTCTATTCTATTCTATTCTATTCTATTCTATTCTATTCTATTGCTACAGGACAACTCACCATGCCCAATTCACCACGGGACAACTCGCCAAATTCACCAAACCATGTTACTAACTTAACAACTGCAGTGATTCACTTAACAACTGTGGCAAGAAAGGTCGTAAAATGCAGCACAACTCACTTAACAAGTGCTTTGCTTAGCAATGGAAATTTTGGGTTCAATTGTGGTCCTAAGTTGAGGACTACCTATATACAAAAATCACCCTTCTCTAATATTACTTTCTACATGTGTCCAGTTACAAATGCCATCATCCACAATAAGGACATTTTTCCATCCACTTGTGCAATACATCTGAAAAGCAATACATTGTGAAAACTTTCAAAGTACATAGAAGAGCAACATTAAAAAAAAGATATAATGAAAAAAAAAGATATAATGGGAAAAAAAGGTGAAAAGTCAGTTTCAAGCACCAATAACTGATTGTTAGAAACTGCACTTTGCTTGGATGTTTCACCTGTTGTGCCTATTTAGTATTATTACTAAATAGTAATATTTAGTAATAATACTAAATTGGCGCAATCAGTTTTATTCAATCAAACTGAATTGGCGCAATCAGTTTTATTTGACCAGTTCCCCATTTCTGGTTTTTGATTCAGAAAAATCTTGAGTGTGCATGTATATGTATTCTGTTTCTAAAAGTAGACACATATAAGTATTTTCATCTGTTCTATCTAGCTCTGAAGCCCTCAATCCATAACTCAATACAGCTGTCAGCATCACATGCTTGGGTGAAATTATCCACGGTTTCTTACTGAAATGGAACAAGAGTCCATTTCAGAAATACAGCACAATCAATAAATCAAAATTCCAAATGACAGGTGGATTTCTCATGGTCTGGATGACAAAATGATTCCTTTACTTTCTTTTGTGGCTTTGACACGTCAATCTAAAATCATCCTGTTGTCGGACTTGCGTCAGTGTGTGTGCTTAGTAGTAGTAAAAAATTATATGGGGGTGGGGGGGCTCAGTTCCTGAGATACATTTTTGTAAAAAAGACCTGTGGAACTGGGTTTGAAGGAACAGAGTTGGATTGTGATTGTTCATTCATATCAATAGTGGGAGCAGAAGCTTCCTCATAGCTGAAAGTCATATTTTTGGGTTGGATGCATCTTTCAGTCCCAGTGCGTCCGGCGGCTCGGGGCTACCATTACGGCAGGGTGGCGACAGGAGCGAAGCGCGAGCTGGCAACAGCAACGGCTCACCTCTCCTGCAGCTAACCACCTCTCCAGCCCTTTCACCATGCCGGACGCCTTCAAATGACGTCACAGGCATGCCGCGGCTTTCCCGGACCAGCTGGGAAGTGCAGAGAGCAGCAGACGCCTTCGTTTGACTTTGACAGCTGGGAAGCACAGACAGTATCAATCACCGATCCGGTTCGGTGACATCATCGTGACATCACCAGCGGGTCGCTACCGGTTCAGGCGAACCGGTCCGAACCGGGAGGAACCCACCTCTGCTTAAACTTATGCCAAGAAAAGACCCAGTTGCTTTAAAGAGCAGCAGCAAAGTGTGTGCAGCAATACAATTTGAAATACTGCAAGGCCTTACTGTCCATTTCTCTCAGAAAAGCCGTTCTCACATGGTCTGCAATAAGCACCCGGATTACCAAAACAAGGTACAGATGGAAATGGTATGTTTCGTGCAAAGGAAACTCCGTTTTAGCCCTTTATGCATGAAAAATGTGAATGTTTTTTTAGTGCAAAGACAGCTCATGTCGCGGCCAAAAACGAGGCACTGGGGGCCCATGTGTGGTCTCCCGAGCTCTGTTTTCGCTGGCAGAGGGCTGCAGGAGGACATCGCAGCTGAAAACGGAACACGGGGGGCTGCGCCCCCCCCCGTGCTCCATTTTCCCTAGCAGAAGGCTATCAAAACAAACTAAAAACAAATCAAAAGGAGAAATGTTTCCCCTTTTGCATTTGAGCATGCAAGAAGGGACAGGAAAGGAGAAAGGGAAAGAGGAAAGACAAATAAAAAGATGGGAAGAGAGCAAGGAAGGAAAAATAAGGAAAGAGGGGAAGAAAGAAGAATGAAGAGGGAAGGAAAAAGAAGAAAAAGAAGGGAAGGGAAGGGAAGGGAAGGGAAGGGAAGGGAAAGGAAGGAAGGAGATTATAATGAGAGTGAGGGAGGGTCTCAGGGAAGTCCTGCCTTAGCACTTGGCCACCACAGGTGCCCCCGACACGGGTTCCATGGCCACGCCCACCATGGCCACACCTCCCCCTCTGAGGTCAAACACCACCCTGATGCAGCCCTCAATGAAATCGGGTTTGACACTCCTGCCCTATACCATTCCAGATAAGTGGCTGTCCAGTCTCTTCTTAAAAAAACTCCAGTGTTAGATCACCCACACCCTCTCTCCTCTCATCTGTGACCAGATTCACCAGGAATCAAAGGGGGGGGGGATATACAAAATCCCATTCATTAGAGCTCCCAGATCTGCAAACAATTGGATGATTGCTAAATAACAGCAAAATGTTGTGGTTTTCTGCATCTCTTTACTGCCGGCTAATATTTGGATTTTTGTAACCTGACTCTGGGGGCCCTTACCACTTATTTGTGGAATGAATGAGTTCAGCAATTTTGGGATGAATCTGCCTGAAACAGTGGAGCACATGAGCAGTTACTCAGTAGATGACATTGGTAGCACCCTCCAAACAGAACAGCAGTTGCATTACATCAACAAGTCTGCTTTTAATGAGATTTCCTGGCAGCCTGAAAATTGAAAAGGGATACCAGGCAATTCCAGCCACCAGGATTCATTCAAAATAAAACTCCCACAACACTATCTCTTTAATGTCATGGAATTGTTGTTTGGGTTTGTTTGTTTTTTTTCCCTTTAGGATGAGTCACTCCACACTTGATGTGGCACTAGAAGTTCATCAACACTTGCTGTGGCAAAAACAGATAGAATTTAGGAGGAGGGGAGGCTCTCCTCTAAAGGCACAGTGACGCAGGGATGCTCGCAGGGAGCTGCAGTCAGCCATGGCTCTTGGGTGCACATCTGCTGTGCATCTGGTTGCCCACATTTTCCTGTGCGCATTTAAAATACATGTGCGTATTTATTTCAAGAAGCCCTTGAAAGAAATCCAAAAAAATGATTTTATTGTTCCGTTTGATGCAATCAAAACAATGCTGTTGTCAACAGAATGTCAAGTGACTTTGTGAGTGCTTAACAGAGGCCTCTAAACTCCATATCCCATTGACTCCATATCCCATACTTATAAGCCCCACTGATGATCCCTGGGAAATTAGAAAGAACTCTGTAGCATGCTTGCGTGGCACCAGATTGAGGGGGAAAATGCATTGGTTTCAATTGGAAGATAACTCCCAGATCTTCTTAATGGCTGGCTACATAACAACAATTTTATATACTGGAAATGGATCTGAGAACTTGGCTATGGTGTACCCTGAACTGGGGCCTTCCAGATGGGATCAGACCACATCAAAAAGGACAGTAGGTCAAATATATTATACCTCATGTTACACATCTTGACCGCTGCAAGGATAGCATTTGCTCAAAATTGGAAAAATAAAGAAATACCCAAGGAAGGAGAACTCTTAGATAAAATATTAATATGTGCAGAAATGGACAGATTAACGCTGCAGTTGAAGGACAAATCAGATACCGAATATTATGAAACCTGGAATAAATTATATGAATGGTGGGATAAAAGGAGAGCCAAGAAGAAGAGATATCGGGAAAATTGGAAGATTAAAAAAATTGTATAATATTTGATTCTTTTCAAAAAGAAGAATATAAAGGAATTTTATGTAAATAGTTTAACTGGATAATCCGTCATGTACACAACTTTTACGTATTTAGGTCTTTGTTATGTCTTGTTGTTTGTATGTTTGTTTGTTTTTAATTGTTCTTTAAATAAAATATATATTTTAATTAAAAAAGGACAGTAGGTTGGAGAAGGAAGAGCTTTGGTACAGAATACTTGAAGTTGCAGCTGGAATTTAGGAAAATGTGCCAGGACAAAAAGAAAAGACGAAAATGGACTATTTTACGTAAAATAGATGTGTCATTATCAGCGGAAGCCACAACAGTGTCTGTTGTGGACTTGAGTACTTGAATCTATAGCAGGAGTCAAAACTGCAAAATTTCATGCCTGATATCAAATATTTCAGCCTTGTCAAAAATCACAAGGCTGTGAAATGCGACAGCCTTCCCTGCATAAGCAGCACTGACAGATTAATTCTACAGGAAGATACATTGGCTGTTACATATCGGTATGTTAAATTTGAATTCCTTTAAAAAGAGCTTAGCATTTCCCAAATAGGCAGGGTCAAGATGGGTAACTGGGTTACGTTTGTTGGACATTTCACATTACCTCCAAATCACCCATTTATCTAGCATTTCCCTCCATTTGCAACAATGACTACTAATACCAATATTTGAGGGGCTTCCACAGAGAGGAGGGGGGGGGTCAACCTATTTTCCAAAGCACCTGAAGGCCAGACAAGGAATAATGGATGGAAACTGAACAAAGAGAGATTCAACCTGGAAATAAGGAGAAATTTTCTGACAGTGAGAGCAATCAACCAATGTCTTCAGAAGTTGTCTTCAGAAGTTGTGGGAGCTTCATCACTGGAAGCTTTCAAGAAGAGACTGGACTGTCCTCTGTCAGAAATGGTGTAGGGTCTGCTTGGGCAGGGGGTTGGACTAGATGACCTACAAGGTCCCTTCCAACTCTTTTAATCTGTATCTGTATCTACCTTATAAATCCTCTGTGTCTTTCTGAAAAATGCAATAATATCTCTTAAACATAGGAGAGGGGAAAACTAGGTATATTTGGAAATATGGAGAAGAAAGAAAAGATAATGGATGATGTACTATTATATATAATTCCATTGAAAAACGTATTCAATTATTTTCAGCCATTTATAATTTTTCCTCATAATTATTTTCCTTAATTGGACACGTCTAGCATTCTTTTTTTTCAATAGCTAATTTTTAATTTAATCAAAGACAGACTAAGCAATTTTTTCTCACTTTCCAATTCTAATATTCATATCCTTAAATGTTAAATGTTAATTACATCTAGCATTCCATTATCATCTCCTTCCATGTCCTCTTCTTAATATTTGTTTGCTAGTACATTATGTTAGCATAAGTATTGTGACATTGTTATTCAATAACATTTTTTTAAAAAAATCAAGAATTAGTATTTTTTTAATTATTTTTTGATATGCTGAAATCTCAAGACAGAGGTAGTGATTTATCTGCAATTAGGACAAAATGCAACATGAACTTGAAGCATTTCTTTAAAAAGGGGTATTTTATTCGCATTTGATCTCCTCTTTCTCTTCATTCAAATGTGCCATTCCTGCATTAACAAAAGCATCTACCCAAAGCCTTCTAAATCCAGTATGTATACTTACCCCTCAGGATATAAGCTACCCTGATTTGTTTATAATGCTAAATTAATTCAACAAGCATACTGTGCTTCGAGTACAGGAGGTTAGAGAAGCAATTGTAAGAATGGCACAAATAATTCCTATGAGTCACTATAAATAGGAGAAGGCCAGGCTGCTGCCTTGCTAAAGTCTTTGAGAACACACAATGTTCCATTTTAAGCAAAGGGTGGGGAACCTGAAGCCCCAAGGCTAAATGTAGTTCGTGATCTCTCCAGATTTGCACCTTCTGAAGCCTCTCCAGTAACCGAATAGAAGCCAAAATTTCCCTCCGGGTTAAGGCAGGACACAACCCGAACTTACAGAATAAACATTAAAAGAACTGTATCCCAACTTGGGAAAAATCACAACCCCGCCCCCCAGACAGTGATGTGGACTGCTGTAATGGTATGTGTGAATGACCTTGGGAGACAGAAGGAAGAGCTGCAGACTAGACAATGGTCAGACAAGTCGCAGTTGAGTCTGCAGAATGAATGGGGCCATGGCAAACATGTCACAATGGACCTTCCCTAGGTTTTTTTTAATTGTAAAGTGAGGGGGAAATAGATGTACTTTCAGACTTGCAAGTTTTTGTTAATGCATCCTTACAATGAAGTTACAAGGTGTACTTCTAGGTGTGATTCTTGTTGGGACTACCTTGCAAGGTTGACATCTGCCCATTTGTTTTATCATCACACTACTGCAGCTTCTGTCAGGCCCAGACCAAGAACAATATAGAACAATACAGTCGAAGTTCAATTCTGTATTTGCTCACACCCAACAGACAGAATCTTGCCAGACTAAACCAATATTAACTCTCATCCTAACAAATTTAACCAGAGAGATTCTAGGGATTGGTTATCCTAATTCTCTTTCTCCAGCTCTGATCCAGCTCCAGGCTATGTTGCCTCTTGCCTCGCCCTCTTCCTTGGAATGTGCTCCCTCCTTCCTGGAAAATTGTAGTCCATCACACCACAGAGACCCTCCCTCACATCTTCAGTTCTATACAGTTTGTGTGCCTCCAGCTACCAAAAGGACGCTCATCCTTAGCATAGGAAGCATAGCAAATTCTTACCTTTTTCTATAGTATAGTCTTATAAAGGTAAAGGTAAAGGTTCCCCCGCACATGCATGCTAGTCATTTCCGGCTCTAGGGACGGTGCTCATCTCCGTTTCTAAGCCAAAGAGCGAGCGCTGTCTGAAGATGTCTCCGTGGTCATGTGGCCGGCATGACTAAATGCCAAAGGTGCACGGAACGCTGTTACCTTCCAACCAAAGTGGTCCCTATTTTTCTACTTGCATTTTTTACGTGCTTTCGAACTGCTAGGTTGTCAGTAGCTGGGACAAGTAATGGGAGCTCACTCCATTACACGGCACTAGGGATTCAATCCGCTGAACTGCCAACCTTCTGATTGACAAGCTCAGCGTCTTAGCCACTGAGCCACTGCGTCCGTTGTAAGTCTTATACTCCAGCATAAATTACAAGCAAATAAGAATTTCAGGGGCCATTTCAAATTTCTATATCTCCCACACTTTGACCGATCAACATTGATTCTGATAGGCTCTTCAGAACCCAACCAATTAAATTTCCTACATCCAACGTCTTAAATATTTTGCATGGGTGAGAAAACACCAGGAAGGCTGTTGAAGTTTGCATTAAGCTTGAAATTAGGCTTTTTCTGTTGTGTATGTGTGAACATGCACACACACTATAAATTTAGACTGGCTTAGAAATTATTTTTGGAGGAGTAATTTTTGGCTTATATTTATTTATCATGAAGGTTTAAGCTGCTTCTGTCCACCCATTCTGAAGTAATGTACAGGAACAATAAAAATGCATACACACACACACACACACACACACACACACACACACACACACACACACACAAATCCTTAATAGCACAAACAACTGTAACATGAAGTAAGGAAGAAAGAGAATTAACGAGAGGATGACTTAAAATAAATTTACAAACTTATTAGTCATTGAAGCTTAAATGAGCTACTATAGAGTTTCTTTTGCTGTCACTGTTGTACTAGCAATTAGTAAACAAACAATTGAAATAGGCTGCAACCAGACATTTCCAACTCAAAAGATTCACAATGTTTTCATTCTTAGTCATTGTGAGGAAGAACACAGCTGTCTGGAATGATGTCATGGAAGAGCTGGTTGAAGAACAAATTATTGTCTGCGAAGAACACTATTTAGATGAGCACAAATACACTGTGGCAATCCTGAACATCAGAAAAAGGAAACAGATCATCTATACAACAGCTTTTAACTTAATGAATGACCACGCAACTTTATCAAAAGGTGCCTGACCATTCAACCCAATACATCAAAAACATCTCAGAAACCACTACTATAGCCACATGGCATCACTGTAGCACACAAACCAACTTAAGCCCTCCAAAACATTCTAAGTAAACCAAAGAACCCAATAGCCCGGGAAGAAAATGCAGGACTCATCTACAACATAGAAGAGCCAAGGTGGCGCAGTGGTTAAAATGCAGCACTGCAGTTCAGCAGTTCAGCTGTTCAAATCTCACCGGCTCAAGGTTGACTCAGCCTTCCATCCTTCTGAGGTCAGTAAAATGAGGACCCAGATTGTTGAGGGCAATATGCTGAACTATGTAAACCGCTTAGAGAGGGCTGTAAAGCACTATGAAGCGGTATATAAGTCTAAGTGCTATTGCTATTGCTATACAACGTAAGGACTGCAACAATCACTATGTAAGACAAACAGGCGGAAGACTTGCAAAGTGCATCCATGCACACCAACTAGTAATTAGAAGTCATGACAAAAACTCATTTCATAAGAAATGGACAGATTTAACCCTACTTTCAACTGGGAAACTGTGAGTATCCTAGACCAAGACAAATCCAAAAATGCTAGAGAAATCCTGGAAGTCTTCACTCAGTCAAATTGGCCTTCAATAGGCACATAGAGATAAACAACATCTACATTTAAAAGAGGCAATCAAAAAGCCAAAAGGAAACAGCAAAACTAAAACATCTCTCACCAGCCATCAACACCCCGATGACCAGAGCTTAACATTAGACCAACAATCAAGAAGCAAACAACCCAGTCAAGGAACCACCAACTCATACAAACAAACAGCAAATGATAGCCAATCAAGGAACCATCAAGATTACTCCCACCAACACTTGATGGGGCAAGCCACTAGCACAGGGGTGTCAAACTTATCATTAGGCAGCATCTCTTGATTTAGGTGGAAAGTTGATATGGAATGTAATCTCTTCTGCATATTAATGATACCACCTTCCAAATCTCTGGATGAGGTTTTTCAATAGCTTCATCTAGATGAGGGGTGTCAAACTTGATCCCATTGCGGGCCCTATCAGGATTTTGTTTGCCCTTGGGGGCCCCGGGTGGGCATGGCCTGATCATTGCAGCCGACTGGGTGGTCATGGCCAGAGTGGGCATCTCTGTTTGACACGTCTGATCTAGATAATAAAAAGGAGAACAAAGAGAACCTGTAGGATGCCCATACAATAAATATTATGGTGCCAACCAGAAATGACCCACCACCTCTTTCTTATGATGGTCCTGTAGATAGGAACTGAATCATTGTGACATAGTACCTTCAATACGTAATCCATAAGCTACCCTGATATTATCCGATGGTCAACGGTGTCAAAGTCTACTGAGAAATCTCAGAGAATCAACACAATACTCTACTTTTGTGTAAAGGTCAACCATCAGGGTAACCTAAGTTACGTTACATGCTGGCCCCGCCCATCCCCATTTTAGCAAAGGGGGAAATAGTCACGATACATTCCGTGACGACAATGTGATGCCGCGAGTTTGACATCACTGCACTAGCATATAAAATGAGAACAAACCCCACTCCCTACTAGCACTGATGATGGTGCCTAGTTTGATAATGAAATGTCTGCAAGAAAGCATCCAAGCTCTGGGAGCATCAAGGACCCCCACAGTTCAACCCTGAGCTACACATATTCTATCAATTTATTATCTACTGGCGTACCCGGCCACGCGTTGCTGTGGCTCAGTCTGCTTAAATGGGAAAGAAAGAAAAGACAAAGCGCACGTTTCTTATATGTTTAATGTCACAATGTCTCTCAGCAGGCATGTCATGGTGGGTGGTATTATTCAGGGAACCTTATGCTCATTAACATCTCAGAATTATGGTAAACATTGATGCCAATTCCCCCCCCCCTTTATTTTTTGGAGGTTTAAATTGTGTTGAAACCTCTGCTGTCTTATCCCTTTATTTCTCTGAGGTACTTGTCAGGGTCATGCGACGGGTGGTGGTGGTGGTCAGCCTCCTCTCAGCAGGCATGTTATGGTTTCCCCATAAAAGCCTCTGCTATTCTATTCCCTTATTTCCATCAGCTAGGCTCAGAAACATTGGAAGGGAATAGTCAATTAGTGCAGCGTGTGTCCAGCAGAGGGCGCTGGTTTTCAAGAAAATCATGTTTTTACCTGTTTTTCAAGAAAATCATGTTTTTACCTGTCACAGGTGTGACATCTATATAATATAGGTATATAAAATCACTCTCGTATTCGAATGCAACGTTGTGTCAAAATTTCAAAGCAATCGGTGAAGTACTTTTGGAGATCTTAGATCAGTGATGGCGAACCTATGGCATGGGTGCCACAGGTGGCACACGGAGCCATATCTGCCGGCAAGCGAGCCGTTGCCCTAGCTCAGCTCCAGCGCGCATGTGCATGCACGCCAGCTGATTTTTGGCTCGTGCGGAGGCTCTGGGAGGGTGATTTTGGCCTCCAGAGGGCCTCCGGGGTGGTGGGGAGAGCGTTTTCGCCCTCCCCAAGCTCTAAGAAAGCCTCTGGAGCCTGGGGAGGGCAAAAAATGGGCCTACTGGGCCCACTGGAAGTTGGGAAATGGGGGAGTGGGGGGGTCACACACGCATGCACAGGGGGGTGATGCAAGTGGGGGGCTTTGAATTATGGGTGTGGGCACGCACTCGTGTGCAATAGCGTGTGCACGCACTATTTCGGCACCCAAGGAAAAAAAGGTTCGCCATCACTGTCTTAGATCATTCCCAAATGAACAGTTACATTTTTATTTATATAGATTATCCTGATTTTGCTAAAGTTCAGAATGGAGAATGGAGGATATTTTGTATATCTCAAATAAGCAAATGTGGGGGGCAGCAGCAATTGTTTCAATAAGTACCCGTGTTTCCCCGAAAATAAGACCCTGTGTTATATTTTTTTGAACCCTGAAATAAGCGCTTGGCCTTATTGCCATGCACTCAAAAGCTCGATTGGGCTTATTATCAGGGGATGTCTTATTTTGGGGGGAAACAGGGTATCAACAAAGCATATTGGCTTCTCAACCCCACTAGGTAGACCAGAGCAGGAAATCAACTTTATATGGAGGCTAAAACTATTTTTATTAAGATTGGCTATAGTAACATAATCTTGCAAGTCTTATTATGCCATGCCGCCTCTTCCTTTTGCTTCAGTGAATTAGGGAGACATCTCCCTGAGCCACTTCTGAATATTATCTTATTGTTTTGGATTCAACAAATACCGTATTTTTTGGAGTATAAGATGCACCTCCCCCCCAAAAGAGGGTGAAAATCTGGGTGCATCTTATACACCGAATGTAGCCCTGCCCAGCCTTTCAAACAGAGCTTTCGGAGGCTGAAACAGCCTCTGAAACGGAACTTTGCAAGCCTGAAAACAACCTCTGAAATGGAGCTTTGCAAGGCTGAAAAAGCAGCCTCTGAAACGGAGCTTTGCAAGGCTAAAACAACCTCTCAAAACGAGCTTTGCAAGGCTGAAAAAGCAGCCTTTCAAACGGACCTTTGCAAGGCTAATATACCTGTTCCAGGCTGTTTGCTAAGGATGCTAGCCAGATGGATGCTGGTAGACAGATTTTTTTTTCTTATTTTCCTCCCCAAAAACTAAGGTGTGTCTTATACTCCGGTGCATCTTATAGTCCGAAAAATACGGTACTTCAGTTCCTTTTGCTCCTGTACATTTCCATCAAGATTACCTTCCTTGCTCTCTATACAACATTCCCTAATCTGTACTTCTCCCATGGTGATCCCAGGTGGAATTACTAGAGTTTCAGCCCAACACATCTGGAGACCACACTTAAAACTCTCTTCCTTATCACAAAGCCTAACTTTCAAGTTCTTGATCATACAGATCACGCTGCTTCAAAGAGGGATTAGCCACATAATACTCAAAATTACTAAAAACGGCACCATTTTAATAGACTAATTAAAGATTAAGGAATATCTAATATTAGAAAAATGTCTTGCTAAATTGGATAATATTCACCAGGGGTGATTCACCTCATTAACATCATTACACAAATGACTTCCCTAGCATCAATTTAGGTCATTTGAATAATGACAGGATTCTGCATATGATATTAATCGGTATGGAAAACAGGTCAGTTCAGCGGTGGGCTTCAAAAATTTTAGAAAGGGGTTCTCTTCCTGGTTGCTGGGTGGGCGTGGCCATGATGGGTGTGGCCTAGTCAGCCTCCTGCACCACGGTGGGGGTGGGGTGGAGCGTTTTTGCTTTCCTCGAGCCTCTAGGAGGGCGAAAATGGCCTCCCCAGGCTCCGGAGGCCCTCTAGAGGCAGGAAAAGGGCCCTACTTCCAGTAGGCCCATTTTTCACCCTCCCTGAGCCTCCGTGCATGCCCTGCACTTACCTGCATCCAAAATGGGCCGCATGGGGACTCCTGGGAAGGGTGAAGTGGGGGCGGGGCCAGCCAGGAGTGGGATTTGGGGGTTCTCCGAACTGCACAGAATCTTCACTAGAGGTTCTCCCGAATCCATGTGAACCCCCAGCAGCCCACCCCTGGGTCAGTTCCATCACCATCATGTCAATCAAGGGTTCACTGTGTCTCTTTCAAGATGGTGTATCTCCGGATACCGTCTGCTGTCAGGGTCCCCAAACTCGAACATACTTGCAAACTTTCAACTCCCCAAGAGCTAATTGCCTCGGTCAATGAAAAGATGCAATTCCACCTCAATTCACAGGAAATTTAAAACTACTGTGCCTGCTTTTCCCATGATTCAAAGGCCTTTATGTCTTGTGCTTCATAGCCTTGAAACCAGGTGGGTGTTGACATAACTGACATCTCTGGTGATGAGTGGAACAACGTTATTGTCTTCGGTTCCAGGAACTGAAAGCTAGGTTAAATAGACCTTTAGAACAACAAGCAAAGTCTTCTTAAATAGTTCACATTTATACATAGGATCAGCTTTGGAGAACTTAATTAAATGAAGCTCGGTTCCTGGAAATGCTTGTCTCTCTTCAAAACGGGGTGTTTACCATCAGGTCGCTTCTCAATATTTCAGCACACTTATTCTAGCAGAGAATGCTATTGTTGCTTTTATTATAAAATGTAAGATAGTAAAAGTTGAAAGGGGTCTTAGACCAACCTGGTGCAGGAATCCATTTTTAAAATTTTTTTTATTGTTTTTTATTGTTTTTCAACTTTTAACATCACAATATTATAATGCAGATCTACACTTATTCACATCTATTATTAGTTTATACATTGCTGATACATTTCATATATACAGTTTCCATATATTTACAATCTTGCATCTTCATCATGTAATCTTGTTTCCTGATCCTTTATCTCTTCTGACCCATTCATACCATTTTGACCAAATTTCATAATAATCCGAATTGTTTTGATTTTTAAGTTCGACAGTCAATCTGTCCATCTCTGCACACTTATATATTTTGTCCAATAACATATTGTCCGAAGGTATTTGGCTGTTCTTCCAATTTTGCGCATATGTAATCCTTGCAGCTGTGATGATATGTAGCATTAGATACTGTATGTTTCTGGGGTGTTGCTTTTTTATGATTCCTAATAAGAAGAGTTCCGGGGTGTGCTCCACTGTTCTTCCTGTAATATCACTTAGCCATTTATGTACATTATTCCAGTAACGTCTCGCTTCGGGACACGTCCACCACATATGAAAGAAGGTACCTACGTCTTTCTTACATTTCCAACAAACCGAATTCAAATTTGGATATATTTTCGCAAATCTTGCTGGGGCCAAATGCCAGCAGGAATCCATTTTTGGAGCATTCCTGGCAAATGGCCATCTGACTTCTGTGAATCACCCGGGCCCGGCTGAGAAGGAGAACCCACCCCCCTGCCTATATTACAGCTTCTATGCTTTCATTATTAAATTGCCCTCATTCCATAGCTTTCCGAATCTTAAAATAGATCCTAAGGGAGAAGTTCATCTGCAGTATCTTTTTGGGATTTAATAATGTATGGGGAAACGAGAGTGGCTGAAGACTGTTGGAGAGATACTTACACAGTGAAAGATATTCATTTTTCCTTGAATACCTTGCATTGCTCTTGCTTTAAAAATGAAATCGTTTCGGACTTCATGTGAGCACAAGCCATTTCTATTCTTCATTAAAGTAGTCTGAGTTTTACCAGACAGCCACTATTTTAAGGAACCCTTGAGACAAGCCTGAAAAATGTGTGGCTATTTTAATGAATAGCAGAGACTTGGTCCTGCAATCACCAAAACACTTCTACCTAATCATTTTTGCAGCTCGATTACTTACTCATATTTTAAAATTAATTTAACTAAATCAAATTTTCAGCTGAATCAAATATGGGGGCGGGATCATCTTTACCTGCCCATTTTCTGGAATTTGCTTTCTTTGACCACTAGCAGAGGTCTTCAAACTTGGCCACTTTAAGACTTGTGGACTTCAACTCCCAGAATTCTCCAGTCAGCTAAGCTGCCTGAGGAATTCTGGGAGTTGAAGTCCACAAGTCTTAAAATTGCCAAGTTTGGGGACCTGTGACTAAAAGGTTGCTCTCAGCCCAGAATAAGCTGTTCATCTCTCTGGAAAAGCAAGCAAAAACCCTTAGCTCACTCAAGTTGCATCCCTGCAGTCCTAGAGTTTTATTGAATGCCTTTTGTTGATTCATCTTTGGCAACAAAATTGGCCTTGCCATTTCCTAGTTTATCCCTCATCTGTTGATACGCTGGTTTTAAAAAAAGAAAGAGCTTCTTATCTCATACTTATGCCCCCTACAAGCAGCCTAGGATGAATGAGTCATAATATATTCACAACACAATACACAAGAGGGAAGTGGGCATAGCAATGGAAGTACTTAGTTTTGAACATTATGAGTGGTATAAAAGCAGCTCGCCGAGAACACAATACTCCGCTAAATAGTGTGCCTTCCATAAGTGTGTGACTGTGGAGGTGGGTGGGAATTGTTAAAGGTTTGACCACGCAAAAAGTAATATTTCTGAGGGAGAAAATGAGGAGACACCTGAATGCTACTCTATACAATAGATCTAGTCAAGGTGTTCCAAAGCCCTCGGTCATGAATTAACAGCACATGGCATGAGAAGATGCATATTCTAGTTTTTGCTCTCAAAGATAGTTTAGATCAGTGCATTTCTTCACTATAGACCCCCATTAAATACCTTTTGTGGCCACGGACCATGGCCACGAACCACCAAGATGTCAGATTTAAATCATAATATTTCTTCAAGCCTTTGTGGGACTCCCTGTGATGATATTGCAGCCCCCCACCAGGGTCCTGCGGACCACAGGTTGTGAACCACTAGTTTAGATCAATATTTTTCAAACTTGGCACTTTTAAGATATGTGGACTTCAACTCCCAAAATTCCCTAGCCAACAGGCTTCAATGCATTTATTTCTAGCCCGAAAACAGCCAAAGCCCCGCCCACCCACTGGCCCCCACCCTTTGGCTGTTTTGGCCTCCGCGCGCCCCGAAATTTGGCCTCCATGTGTTCCATATTTGTACTCCACGCGTCCTGTTTTTGGCCCATTCCAAGTGGCAGGGATTGCTGCCACCACCGCTGCCTATTGCTGCTTCTTGCCGCAACTGCTTGCCGCTGCCATTCACTGCCGGTGATCAGCAGTGGCGACGGCGATCCCCGCCGCCTGGAACTGGCCAAAAATGGGATGTGTGGATGCCAAAAACAGGGCACGCGGAGGCCAAAAATGGGATGCACGGAGGCCAAAAATGGGGCGCGCAGAGGCCAAAAATGGGGCATGCAGAGGCTGAAAATGGGGTGCACAGAAGCTGAAAATGGGACACGCAGAGGCGGTGATAGGCGATGGCGGAGGCGATGGGTGGCCGTGATCCCCGCAGCCTGGAACAGCTGATCGGCGGTATTCTGGGAGCCTGATCCAACCGCCAATCAGCTGCTCATGCTAAATCAGGCTGTGATAACATGCTGAAGCTGACAAGGATGTTTGCTGTTTGTTGCAAGGATGCTAGTCAGATGAATACCGATGGATGGATGCTGGGAGGCAGAGGCAGATTTTTTTTCTTGTTTTCCTCCCCAAAAGCTAGGTGCATCTTATGGTCCGGAGTGTCTTATAGTGCAAAAAATATGGTATTTGTAAATTAGCCAGATGTGCAAATCTAATCACTGAATCTTTGACTATATGAACCTTTCAATACCTGACATCTCGTCCTTCACCTGTCTTCATACCTATCTATAAACTACCAGAATCTACCACCTCTGCTTCCTTCATTGAATGACCCAATTAAGCAGATTTCACTAGATCATAAATGGTCCACACACTTCAAGCACCAGGGCATAATTCACAAGAGTGTAAGTCAAAATCATGGGAAGCTGCCTTATATGAAGAACTATGCCTTATATTTCTGAGCTCAGCAGAAAAAAATTCTTCACATCACCTGCTATATAATCTTTATAAATGGACAAGGCATGATCCCAGGGCCTTTGGCGTACAAACCAAGTACTTTAATACTGAGCTATGACTCTTCATACTAAATGATCTACACAAGCCCAAGAAGGATTTCAATGTCAGATTCACCCCGGGAACATGTTCTTTCCTTGTGGGAGTACTTGGCCCTTGCTTGTGTTGAATTCACTTCTGGATAAGGGATAAATTTGGAAGTTTCCAAACACTGCAGCAAAATGATAGAGTACTGGTAACATTTATAACCAGTTAATAATTCTTCTTTACCAGTGATTCATCTGTCTCACTTGACTTCATTTGAAATCGGCGGATGGCCAAATGCACGGGAGGGAGGGGGGGAAATATTTAAAGAAATCGAAGTCAATCCCTACCAGAACTTCTTCCCCTCGCTAGTCTTCAGAGATTTAAAATATTTAAAGTTCCTCGTGAAGGTATGATAATGGAAGTCACATACGGAATGTATAAGACAGAAGGAACTGAACAGAAATCAAATGAAAACCATCTGCTGGAATGGAAAAGGGATTCTTTCTTTGAAAAGCCGAGTTGATTTTTATGCCAAGGGGGCTGGGAAATATTTTCCTTATGGAGGCAGCGGGATGAGGTCCTCAGACAGAGTGCTGCAGCTGGATGTGAAGGGTGCTAGAGTTCAATACATAACTGGGTAACCTTGGGTCATTCCTTCTCCAGTAGGGATTAACAGGCCTGCATCACTGCCGTTTCACTGTTTGCTTTTAGGAGTGCATTTATGATCACTCTGCTAAACAACTAATTCCCACAACACTGTGACACTATTTACTAAGATTTTGCATTACTATTCTTTTTCTCATCCTTCCTATTACCTGTCTCCTTCTACTTATGACTATAACCTTGTATCTTTATGATTATATTGTTTTATTTAGTTTCCTAGTATGATTTTGATTGCTTATTTAGTATCCTATGACCATCACTAAGTGTTGTATCTTATGATTCTTGATAAATCTATTTTTTATGTACACCGACAGCTTATGCAAATTCTTTGTGTGTCCAATCACACTTGGCCAATAAAGTATTCTATTCTATTCTATTCTATTCTATTCTATTCTATTCTATTCTATTCTATTCTATTCTATTCTATTCTACTCTACTTTATTCATTTTCTATTCTATTCTATTCTATTCTATTCTATTCTATTCTATTCTATTCTATTCTATTCTATTCTATTCTATTCTATTCTATTCTACTTTATTCATTTTCTATTCTATTCTATTCTATTCTATTCTATTCTATTCTATTCTATTCTACTCTACTCTAATTTATTCATTCTATTCTATTTTCTATTCTATTCTATTCTATTCTATTCTATTCTATTCTATTCTATTCTATTCTATTCTATTCTATTCTATTCTACTCTACTCTACTCTACTCTACTCTACTCTACTCTACTCTACTCTACTCTACTCTACTCTACTCTAGCTGGCTTTTATATTACAAATTCTCCAGATCAAAGAAGAGATAGAAGAAGATAGGGAAGAAGTAGATTACTTTAAAGCTTTAACATTGGCGGAGCAGTTCTCACTATTATTATTTAAAAGTGTGAAAAATTTATTACAATGTTATGGTTTTAAGAACACAGCTTTTCTGATACTTCCTGGACAGGCCAGGAAATAGCAGTAAGGAGATGGCATGCTTATATTTATTCCATATATTAGTATTTATTCCTGAAAGTGCCAGAAGTTTTTTTTCCCCTTTAAGGAAAAAAACAACCCAGTTGCCTTTTGAAAAAGCACCTTTGAGACAACTATAACCTGGATGACTGAGAATCCCCACAGACATATCTCCAGAAGAGAACTTGCATTCTTAAACACATAAGCAAATGGAAGGGGTATTTGCAAACTGTTCTAAGTTATACGTACTTTTTAAAAAAGTTTGCATCATATGTGTGTCAAGGAACAAAAACAGGATAGTTACAGTACATTAAAAAAAAATTCTTGAGCAATTTATATTCACAGAACTAAATTTTAGTTTAAAGGAAATGTTAAAACATTTTAGTTAACCTAAATATAACGTAACTGTTAACTTAAAGGGGAAATGCATGCAGAGTATCCATATGATTCAAGATGTTATGAATGTAAATGGTTACAAGTGGTTCTCTTTTTTTAGAAAAAAAAACCCACAACTCTATAGAAAAATGCTGGACTGCAATATTAATAAAGTTGCCAAAGTAACAAATAACATTGGACAAAATACCTGGCACCCTATGGATTCCCATGAATGTCTGGCTTTTTGGGTTTCCTAACCTGGCTTGGAGATCAGGCTCAACCGCATTTCTTTCAACTAAATTCTATTTCATAATCCAGGCAGGATTTACACCAACTGGGCTCCCCAGAAAAATCATGTTGTTTCAGTGCATCATGTGAATCCCACCTCTTGTCTTGGAGAGATCATGAAGTTCATACTTTTGTCATCTGACTGGGGAATTCTGGGAGTTGAAGTCCACACAACTTAAATGGCTGAGATTGAGAAACACTGGTCTATTGGCTTAAGCCTCAAAGAGAGCAAGCTAGGGTTATTTGCATAAAAATTAATATTTCCCAGGACCTGTGGGAGAAAAGCTGTGGTGTGTCAGGATGGATTTTCCCCATTCCCTAAACTTTTATGAAACATAAATATTTCCTCTGACATAGATGTTTACCTTGGACAGAGGAAAATTATTGTTTCCTGGCCTGAGCAGAATTAGGAATGTAGCTGAAATATGTAATTACATACTACAGCATTTCAGATCTCTCCAACTCCTGCTAGTGCCAAAGAAGCACCATTTTGTCTGCTAAGAATAGAAAATAAAATGAAAAGGACCAGAAGTTAAAACATCTGGCCAAAGAATGTAAGAATCCACATATTCAAAAATAAGGAACATTTTAAATCAAAGGAAAAAGAGCTTCAGGTCGGGGAGTCCATTGGATGTGAACAAGTAACATCTCTGCAGAACTTCATAGATTTGCACAGTGCTCAGAGCTGCTGTGAAAATAGGTTTTGTTATATTTTATGATTTACGATGTGTGTATTTTTATGACGACTATGATCATGATTTATCATTTGTTGCTTGTATGTACACTGAGAGCTTGTGCACCAAAGACAAATTCCTTGTGTGTCCAATCACACTTGGCCAATAAAGAATTCTATTCTATTCTATTCCATTCCATTCCAGTCCAGTCCAGTCCTTTATTGAATTCTAGTCAATAAATAATTCAATTCAATTCAATTCTAGTCCAGTCCAGTCCAATCCAGTCCAGTCCAATCATACTTGGCCAATAAAGAATTCTATTATTCTATTCTATTCTATTCTATTCTATTCTATTCTATTCTATTCTATTCTATTCTATTCTATTCTATTCTATTCTATTCTATTCTATTCTATTCTATTCTACTCTACTCTACTCTACTCTACTCTACTCTACTCTATTCCGTCTGCTCATTCAGTCTCAGTGCAGCACCCACAATGGGCCCTGTGTGCCAGAGATCTCCTTACTGGTGCGCACCTGCTTTTCCACAGATGTAGTGGCCTGAGCAGTTCTATCTCAGGGTTGGCACAGGAGATCCAGAGATGGACTGGATCGGTCACCACCAGCAACAGCATTCTGCCTTCCTTTCTGTAGATGCAGTGACCCAGGGGCTGCAACTCAGGGTGTGTGCAGGAGATCTAGGGCTGGGGTGGCAGGGCACTAGCAGCAGCAGGAACCACCTACTAAGCTGGGAGAAGGGAGGAAGGAGGCAGGGGAAGGAAAAGTGGTGATGGAGGCTTTAGCATCAGGGTGGCAAGACTTTGGAGGTCCAAATATTAAGGGGAGGGATGTTGGAGGTTGCAAGGCATCAGTCCCTCTCTAGTTTTGCAAAGATTCTTGGGAAAGGAGCAGGCGTGGGCTTCAGATCCTTTAGCAACGGGTTCGCTGCCCCATTGCTGGGTGGGTGTGGCCATGATGGGCGTGGCCTAGTCGGCCGCTTGCACCACCAGTTCGGAGAACCGGTACATGCCACCTCTGACTGGCCCCACCCCCATCTATTCTCTGCCTCCCGAGTCCCAGCTGATTGGGAGGAAATGTGGATTTTGCAGTAACCTTCCCCTGGAGTGGGGAGGGAATGGAGATTTTGCAGTATCCTTCCCCTGCCATGCCCACCAAGCCACGCCCACCAAACCACACCCACAGAACCGGCAGTAAAAAAATTTGAATCCCACCACTGGTCTTCTTCCACCCATTATGGGGCTTTGAGCTATGCCTTCTCTTATCTGACTCTTCCCTGGGCAGCTTCTCTCTGCCCCACACCCCAAGATCTTCCCCACATACCATTATATCTTGTCAACTTGAGAAAACTAATTTTTAAGAAGTTTGAGGAGTTTTAAAAAGTATAAACCTGGTCCTTAACGCTACAGACATGCAAAAAGAGGAGGCAAAATGCTTGACCCTACCCAATTGTGAGAGACTCTGGAAACCTACCAAAGTTATATTCTAAAAGTTATGCAACCCACAATCTGGGCGTGGGGGTGGGGGTAATCACATAATGGAGCACTCAAGAGCACTGGCTCCTGAGAAGGGATACAATTATCAGATTAAGAATAATCTCCTTTTTATTTGCCCCTTCCCCCCCCCCCATCACCACACACACAAAGTATTAGCAGATGAAGCAGCTGCATTAAGGATAGTAATTCTTTTCCTCACGAATCTGGGCAAAACTTTCTTAGCTACAATGCCCTCCCAAAATTATAAGAACAAGACAAACTGCTGCTAAATTAACTTGCAAAGATGAAAAGGGAAGGAGAAAGAAAGACAAAATGTTTTGTGTGTAATCCCAGCAAAAATTCCCTTAGGGCTTCCATAGGGCTGCAGCCCCTGGAATCCTGAAAAGAAATTGCTACCTAAGCAGAGATATTGTATGTTGAGTGCTGTCTACATTTTAAAAAGTTACAGATTCAAGATATTAGAATAATTTATATAATCCTTGCATTGTATACCATACTGTATATATGTATTTTCCAACAGCCTAAATCAGTGATGGCGAACCTTTTTTCCCTCGGGTGCCGAAAGCGTGCGCTATCATGCACGTGCGAGTTCCCACACCCATAATTCAATGCCTGGGGAGGGCAAAAATGGCCTCCCCCACCCCCGCAGAGGTCCTCTGGAGGCCGGAAACAGCCCATTTCCTGACTTCCGGTGGGCCCGGTAGGCCCATTTTTTGCCCTCACCAGGCTCCAGAGGTTTCCCTGGAGCCTGGGGAGGGTGAAAATGCTGCCCCGGAGGCCCTCCACAAGCCTAAAATGTCCTCCCAGAGCCTCCGTGTGAGCCAAAAATCAGCTGGCCGACGCGCACATGCATGCTGGAGCTGAGCTAGGGCAACGGCTCGCGTGCCGGCAGATATGGCTCCGCGTGCCACCTGTGGCACGCGTGCCATAGGTTCGCCATCACTGGCCTAAATGAATCAAGGCAACAGTGCTCTGGTTATTTTCTGCTGCTGTACACGAAGGCAAGTCTTTTCTTTGCAAAATCAAACTACCTAAAACATTTTAAATGTTTAGTGCATGGTCTGGTCTTCAGAAGCCGCTGTGTCTTGCTTCTTGGAAGTTGAACTTCGGGTAGTCTATTTCCCAAAGCAACATTTTCTTGGATTTCAAGTCTCAGTATCCACCAATTTAGCCAACGATTTTCACAACGTTCCTGCATTCATAGCAGTCATGGGTTATTGTAAAGCAGTGGTGGGATTCATTTTTTTTACTACCGGTTCTGTGGGTGTGGGCTTGGTGGGCATGGTGTGGCTTGGTGGGTGTGGCTTGGTGGGCGTGGCAAGAGAAGGATACTGTAAAATCTCCATTCCCTCCCCACTCAAGGGGAAGGTTACTGCAAAATCCCCATTTCCTCCCGATCAGCTGGGACTCGGGAGGCGGAGAATAGATGGAGGCGGGGCCAGTCAGAGGTGGTATTTACCGGTTCTCCGAACTACTCAAAATTTCCGCTACCGGTTCTCCAGAACTGGTCAGAACCTGCTGAATCCCACCTCTGTTGTAAAGCTCAGTGGTTTTTATTGTGCAGTTGCTCCACACTATTCAAGGGATTTTATGGCCGGTTAAGACATATTCCGTATCTACTTGGAATCTTATTCTGCTTTCCAAAGTTTCTTCCACCTTTTCCTCTTCAACAATAAAATCCATGAAAAAGGACGGAATAGCAGTGAACGGTCTTCCACTTAGCAGATCTGGGAACTGCCTGTGTTTAAGAAATGTTTAAGAGGTATAGATCAGGAGGTTTTTAAACATTTTCAGACTGGAAAAACCTATTAGTTAAAAATCAAACAAAAACAGAATTATTGTTTTCAAGAGGCAAAGTTTGAGGGGAAGAAAATTGGCTGTGCTCTAGTGAACTTGGAGAGTAAGGGTGTCCTCATAGAACCTTAGACTTCCATAGAACACAGTTGGAAAAACCCTGCCCTAGATCACTCTATCTGAACATGCCTTCTATGGTATTGGAGATGTTTCCTACATGTGCAATCTCCTTTTCTCTGTTTGTTATGGAGTTTAGGAGCTAGCAAGTTTCAGAACGGAGTTTTAGCAATTTTATAATTGAATTTCTTTCTCTTTTGTTCTTTGCTTTATAATCTTCCAAAAAAGCCCACCACGAACCATCTAGTTCAAATTGGGCTACATGAAGTTTTTGTCTGATATCAAACTGACCTTAAGATATCCTTCAAAAAAAAATATCAACTTACTGTAGCATTCCACTCATTTCCAAATGTCAGTAATTACAGAACAATACAGAACAATTTGTTTCAACAAGCGGTCTGCTTATTTTGAATTAAATGCAGGCTCTTATATGGGTGAACGTCACATCACATTAGCGTGATGTTTTGGCCACCGTTATTCACACAAACGAAGTGTACAATATGTCCTTCCCTTTGCAGGCTTTTAGAAACTTGTGGATGTAGGGAAGAGTGAAAGTTCCAATTTTCTAATTGGTTTACAGCAGAGATAACTTTTAAATTTCAATTTAGAGAGATTCAGCAAAGGGCTTACTCATAGGAACATCAGATTTATAATAATAAAATAAGGTTGCACATAATAATGGACTATAATTGCCTGTCTTCATATGCAGCTTTTAAAAGTCATCACGCCATTGTAAACAATCTTTTGTTATGTCCCAAAACAAAAGTAAGATGTGTCAACGAATATATAACAATGGCTTGCTATGTAGTGGAACACCATGTCTCTTCATTATTAGGGTACATATTTCATGCTTGTAGGACAAATGGGAGTGTTATTCTGACCATGATGGGACCCCTGCAATCATTTCCAACTAAATGAAAATCCAGGAGACAGTTTGCCCTAGTTAGAAGAGCAATACACCATCAAAAGACAAATGTGTAGCTTAGGCTGGAGTAGAAGATGAAAATAAGAAGTTGCTCTAAGAATTGGATGATTATTTTACTACTGAATAAATTCAGGAGATATCTACTGGACTTGAATCCAGAGATTTCTATGGCTGCCTTTGAACTGGAGATGCCAAAAATGGACTTTGTGATACTATAAAAGCAACTGTGTCCTCTTTGCAGACGATGTAAAACTATTCAACCCCACTGACAATACTACTACCCTTCAAAAAGACCTTGACTATGTATCAGAATGGTCAAACAATTATACCAAGTACTGTATATGATCTTTCACTGAATTATATGCTCTCCATATTCCACAGTAAATATGCTTACACACATGCACACATGCATGCTCACATGCCCCTTTTATAATAAACTCAACCAGGATGAATGACACTTTCTGCAGAGCACCATTTATAGAAATAATTCCAGGGCACAACATCTATTTATTTGATTTATTTTTATTTATTTATTTTGTCAAGCGTGTATAAGATTACAGACAAAGTATAAACATTAATATGAATATATAAGAAGTATATGCATGGTTTTGAGTATCTGATATTTTACGAATACATGGGGACTTTAGGACAGGGAAGGTAGGCACGATGGTGCGCTTATGCACGTCCTTTACAGACCTCTTATGAATGGGGTGAGGTCAATGGTAGACAGTCTAAGGTTAACGTTTTGGGGGTTTGGGGAAGAAACTACAGAGTCAGGTAATGTATTCCAGGCATTGACCACTTTGTTGCTGATGTCGAATTTTTTGCAATCAAGTTGGAGCGGTTTACATTAAGTTTGTATCTATTACGAGCTCGTGTGTTGTTGCGGTTGAAGCTGAAGTAATCATTGACAGGTAGGACATTGTAGCATATAATTTTGTGTGCTACACTTAGGTCAGATCGAAGGTGGCAGAGTTCTAAATTTTTTAGGCCCAAAATTTCAAGTCTGGTGGCATAAGGTATTCTGTTGTGAACAGAGGAGTGTAGTACTCATCTCGTGAAATATCTCTGGACATTCTCAATTGTATTAATGTCCAATATGTAGTGTGGGTTCCAGACAGATGAGCTGTATTCGAGAATTGGTCTAGCAAATGTTTGATATGCTCTGGTTAGAAGTACAATATTACCAGAGAAGAAGCTAGGCAAGATTAGGTTAACCACTTTTAATGCCTTCTTAGCAATGCTGCTGCAGTGGGCTCTGGCACTTAGGTCATTAGAGATGAGTACTCCAAGGTCCTTTACTGAGTGAGGATCATCAACAAGGTCATGATCATCTAGTTTATATTTTGTATTCTGATTATTTTTGCTAATGTGTAAGACTGACCATTTGTTGATTGAGATTTGAAGTTGCCACTTGTTTGACCATTCTGATACATAGTCAAGGTCTTTTTGAAGGGTAGTGGTATTGTCAGTGGGGTTGAATAGTTTTACATCGTCTGCGAAGAGGACACAGTTGCTTTTATATTATCACAAAGGTCATTTATGTAAAGAATGAAGAGAGTTGGTCCTAAAACGCTGCCTTGGGGAACACCACTGTTAACAGGTACAGGGTTTGATAAAGCGTTTCCTATTTTGACCACTTGTTGCCTGTTTGACAGGAACGCAGTTATCCATTTGTGCAGGGGTCCAGAAATGCCATAAGATTTTAGTTTTAGATTTTAGATTTTACTTTTAGAAGTAGTTTGTCGTGTACCACTATTGCTTTGCCCTGATCATGTTGTGTAGTCCATATGTTTTTACAGTGTAGAAGTTTTAGATTGCAGGATAATTGTTTTCAAACTGTTTGTGAGAGAGTAGATTGTTTGTCTCTAAGTGGAGGGTAATGGATTGGTTAATGATTGATTCCATGACTTTGCAGGTGACGCAACATAAAGAGATTGGTCTGTAATTTTCAACTAGGCTGGGGTCTCCCTTTTTGAAGATGGGGATGACCGTGGCTAGTGACCAGAGGTTGGGTAGGGAGCTGGTCCTGAAAGATTTATCAAAAATTATGCTCAGTGGTTCTGATAGGGCAGTGGAAAGTTTTTTTTAAGAAAATCGAGTTCCTGGCCCTGCTTTTTATAAGTTTAACAGTGTTGGAAGGGACCCTGGCGGTCTTCTTGCCCAACCCCCTGCTCAGGCAGGAAACCCTATACCATTTTAGACAAATGGTTATCCAATCTTTTCTTAAAAATCTCCAGTGTTGGAGCACCCACAACTTCTGGAGGCAAGTCGTTCCACTGATGAATTGTTCCAACTGTCATGAAATTTCGACTTAGTTCTAGGTCGGTTCTCTTCTTGATTAGTTTCCACCCATTGCTTCTTGTCCTACCCTCAGGTGCTTTGGAGAATAGCTTGACTCCCTCTTCTTTGTGGTAGTCCCTTAGATATTGGAACACTGCTATCATGTCATCCCTATTCTTTCTTTTCATTAAACTGGACATACCCAATTCCTGCAACCGTTCTTCATATGTTTTAGCCTGCAGTCCCCTAATTACTTTTATTGCTCTTCTCTGCATTCTTTCTAGAGTCTTAACCTCCTTTTTATATCATGATGTCCAAAACTGGATGCAATATTCCAAGTTTGTGAAAAACATACCTTTGCCCTGGAGACCAAGTCTCTTCTATCAAAAATCACATTATGAGTGGCTTGCTCCTTCCACAGTCCACAGCACAAATAAAGTGTTTAACTTTCTAGTTTGAAGATGACTAGGCTGGCAATGCAGCATCAGACTTATAGTGCGCAAAATTAGAACACAGAAAGGCATAAGGATTGATAAGTCACATTACTGATGCTAACAGACTCCTAGCAGCTTAGCTCAACGAGATCACAATTAGGAAGACGAAAGAAAGTACTTCATTACTTAGGAATTAAGGGGAACAAAATGGAATAACACAAAGTAGATACAGCACTGAAGCTCCCCTTTGTTTCACCCCAACCAATAAATAAAGGAGAGAATTCCGAATGCAGCTTGAAAGAATACGGTGGTGAACTAATCTTCCTAAATGATGCACCAGGAAGGAATTTTCTCTAGACCATTTTGGCTTCTGATGCTTGGGTTTGTTTTACTAAACATTTGGCCCAGATACACTCTTTTGATCTACTGAAAACCAGCATGGCAAAGTGGGTAGAGTGTTAGGTTTTGTGACCGATGGCTTGGGTTTGACTCTTTGTTTGACCTAAGGCAGCTCATAAAACGTCCGTCAAAGGAATCTTCTAAAGTTGGAAAAGGGAAATTCTACAAATGGTCTTTCTCAGTTGCTAGGACAAAGTAGAGGTAAACAGCTATTACAACAGCAACACAAGCCCTGATGCATAAATGTTAGTGTAGGTTGACGAGAGGAGGACAGACAGTATTTTCATTTCTTGTTTACTATGACATTTAACTCCATCAACTTAGTGAACTTGGCAGGATTGCTTAATATTGTCTTCTCTGACCAGCTCTGAGTTTTCAAAACCTCCTGAGAAGAGCCCTCCACTCCTCTACTCGCAACAGAATACCTTACGCAACCAGACTTGAAATCCTGGGCTTAGAAAGCTTAGAACTACGTCGCCTTCGGGATGACCTAAGTATAACTCATAAAATTATCTGCTACAACGTCCTTCCTGTCAACGACTACTTCAGCTTCAACCACAACAATACACGAGCACACAACAGATACAAACTCAAAATGAACCGCTCCAAACTTGTCTGTAGAAAATACGACTTTAGCAACAGAGTGGCTAATGCCTGGAACTCACTACCTGACTCTGTGGTTTTGTCACCAAACCCCCAAAACTTTATCCTTAGATTGTCCACTGTTGACCTCACCCGATTCCTAAGAGGTCAGTAAGGAGCGTGCATAAGTGCACCAGCATGCCTACCATCCCTGTCCTAATGTTCCCTCTTATCAGTACCCATCTTATGTATATAAACAATGTTATATCTATGTATATTACCAATACGTACTTGACAAAATAAATAAATAAAAATAAATAGTTCAGCACTGTTTGAATAGGATGGCTTTCTAAAGGCTAAAATGTATGACAAATGGTTGAGGGAGCTAGATATACCTAGCCTATGGAAAAGAAAGATTGGAGAAACATGATAACAGTTTTCCAATACTTGACATGCTGTCACAGAGAAGAGGGGATTCTACAAAACACCAGAGAGCAAGACAAGAAGTAATGGGTAAGCTTGTTAAAGAGAGATCCAACCTGGAAGTAAGGAGAAATTTTCTGACAGTGAGAACTATTAATCAATAGAATAGCTTGCCTCATGGAGTTGCGGGTGCTCCATCAAGGGAGTTTTTCAGGAATAGATTGGACAACCATTTGACCGGGATGGTATAATATCTCCTGCCTTGAGCAGGGGGTTGGACAGAAGACCTCCAAGATCCTTTTCAGCCCTATGATTCCATATTATATGTTCTACGTGACTGCACCATTGTGTCATTGGAGTGTCAGCATAATGAAAAGTAGCATCTCCACCTAAATTTACCAAGCTTTATGCTCAGAACAACTTTGGGAATGTTGTTGGGTGCCTGCCATCAAAGTTCATGTAGCACACAGAAAACAACTCTGTCGGTAATGACAGCCCAACTCTGAAATGCTTTCCTCAAATATATCTGTTTATGGTTTAGTTTTGTTTTTAAACAGAACAGTCTTGACATAGTATGAAGAGTGAATGTGGAGGGAGTATAAACAGGGGTGGTCTTCAAAAGTTTTAGCAAGGGGTTCCCTGCCCGGTTGCTGGGTGGACGTGGCCTAGTTGGCCTCCTGCACCACGGTAGGGGAGGCGTTGTTGCCCTCCCCGGGCTCCAGAGGCCCTCTGGAGGCTGGAAACGGGCGCGTTTCCCGAACTTCCCAAACTTCCGGTAGGCCCATTTTTTGTCCTCCCGAGCCTCCGCGTGTGCTCTGCACTTACCTGCATCCAAAATGGGCCGCATGGGGACTCCTGAGAGGGGAGGGTTAGGGTTAGGGTGAGCGGGGCCAGCCAGGAGTGGGATTTGGGGGTTCTGCACAGAATCTTAGCTAGAAGTTCTCCCGAACCCCCAGCAGCCCACCCCTGGGTATAAATATTGTTAAGGAGTAAAAATTGATAGTGGCTAGGGTACCAGATTTTCCTTTGGATTTAAGAAAATATTCCTCCAATGTGGCATTTATAGCATGACAATTGAACAAGTACCCTCTTGCAACTTACAACAGTCTAGAGAGACTTATTGTTAGGCACCTCTAGACTTCATTTATTAATGTATTTGGATCATTTTTTTATTTTTATTCCAAATACTCTCTAAGCTACTAGGTGGAGAACTGTTTATTTTCCTCTGTCTTCACTGTGAAACAGATGGTGAACAGATACCTAGAACTTTCCAAGAGAAATAGCTGAATAATTCCGTCAACTAAAAGTTAAAAATTAACCAAATTATATTCCCACCTAGAGTTTATCAATGCAGTACTAAAAGAATCAAATTATTATTTCCAGATTTAAAACGTGAGACTTGGGTTTAGGTGTGAGGTCATTCAGGTAATCAAAGAATGAATGAAGATCAAAAAGTCAGTGCATTCTTCTCTGCTTATATTTCTAATTTTGTTGTGAAATAATTCTTGCTATCCATCCAAACATTCTTACTTCTTTTGAAATGTAGCTCACCCTCATTTTACTACTGCAATCGGGACCAGAATTTCAGTTGCTAAGCAATGCTGTCATTAAGTGAGTCATCACACCCAATTTTATTGTGATCGTTAAGCAAACCACACAGTAATTAAATGAATCACCTGGACATTAAGTAAGCCTGGCTTTCCCCGTTGATGTTGCTTGTGGGAAGCTGGCTGGGAAGGTTGTAAATAGCAATCATGTGACTGCAGGATGCTGCAACCATCATACAATCATGGAGCACACAGGCGGTGCAATGGTTATAACTTCAAGGATGAATTGTAAATCTCATTTTTTTCAATCTTAACTTCAAACCATCCTTAAAGAAATGGCCGTCAGTCAAGGACTACCTATAATGGTCAAAATGATTTTAAAAAGTTCAGCTATTTCAAGGAACATTTGGAATGGTGTGGAATTTCCCCACATTGTATGTT